>BLKR01013210.1:0-12904 GCA_011170035.1 Teleogryllus occipitalis | reverse complement strand
TGATACATTGTAAGTACTTTTCTGGTTTTCAATCCATAATTCGAATTTCTAGCTCAGTCCTGTCCACGAATTCGAAACTGTACTCGGCTACAGACAGCGCCAAATTACCGATTGCACATTGTTTATTCCTGGAGTTCAGAGCGCTGTGCAGAACATATATCACTCTTCTGTATCATTCCCTTCGAATTCTCTTTCATTGTGTCGTTCCAGATCTCGCATTCTTCAGTGTCCAGATATTTGTACGTTTTACCTGGCTCAAATCTTGAATCACAGTGTGCATATAAACATCAATGTCCTCTCACGTCACTTTCCTTCTCTTTAATTTGAATTTTTCTCATTTGCCAAGACCAACTTTCATGCAGATATGATTGACAAAATAATTGACGACAGACAGCATTTCGGAAAGAATCCCTTCATTCTTAGCGATTCACTTTTAGATCTTCCATGGAAAACAAATGTGATATTCATCATCATGCAGCTTGTAACCAAAGTTAGTGTGCGACAACTGTGGAATCAAACTAATGTAAAACAGCAGAGGGGTTTGCGAATCTCCTTGGAAAATTCCTGTTAATCTGAAAACATCTTGTTGCTGCTGCTTCCTTTTTGCTGTGTATTAGTAACCTAGTACTCTATGACTTCATACTAGCCTTGCAATATACAATATGTGTAGGTTGATATCGATAGATCTCTAGAGTCTTCAACATCCAGTCGTGTGGTGCACTGGTAAAAGCCTTCTGATTGTCAATCCAAGCCATGCTTAAATTACGTTTCCCTATCCTTACATCATTCAAGATGACTTCGTTTAGTAGCAAGACTTCCTTACAGCCTTTACAACATCCTTTCTGTTCAACGGGCAACAAATGGTTCTTCTCTAGATGCCTGTACATTTTGTTAGCTACGGCTGCCGTTATAAGTTTTACACTACTGGCAGTCAAGTAATTGACCTGCAGTTTTCAGCCAAGGAACTGTCCCTCCTTTTAGGTAGCAGATACGTGATGCCGCGTGTGAGCAATTCCGGGAGTTCCTCTAGGATTTCTAGAATTTTGTTAACACCCTTTGCTAGATGAGGAGGTAATGCTGTTAATTTTTAATCCAATAAATCTGGATCTTATCAATCTCGAGGGATTTCCAGTTTCCCGTGTTCTTAATTCCTTGGAAGAGGTCCACTTCCTAGAATTAGTGCACGTGTTCCTCTGTTTCCACAAGTTCTTCGCCAACATCAACTTCAGATTGAAGCCAAAATGCGTCTTTAATGTATCTGATTTCTTCCCAGATTCCTGCCCAAAATATTTCGACGTTATCTTTTGCAGGAGAGGCAGCATTGCCATTCGGTTCAGTACATGGAAATGTACATGGGTTTGAAACGTATAATGCGTTGAGCCCATGCTTGAGTTTTCTCTTTTAGCTTCTCGGTTATCATTAGCCTTGTATCATTCTCAACTTGGTATTTTTGTTCAACATGATATATTTTTCGTTAAACTTTAGACGTGTGCGTTTGTGTCGAATATACCTAGGTTAAAAATGATATTTCACGCTGAGTGTCAGCTATCCGTTTCATGATTCATTTCACCCTTTGGGGTACCGATCTGTTTATTGTGTTTGGCTGTCGACCGTCGATGTTCTTAGCTAGCTCCAAAATCATCTGAGATGCCAGATATCCGGTTGCATACACGATGTGATTGACTTCAATAATATCTAGATCTCTACCCCCTCGTTTAAGACAGAGATCACTGCCTCTATCACTCTCTTAGCTTTAGACTGTTCGTATGTTCTCAACGGGACATTAGATTCGAATGGAAGTAGACGAACTCTTTCTATCTCGCGTCGAAGGAGGTTCTGTACCATTTTTTATTATTATTATTATTATTATTATTATTATTATTATTATACATTTTAAATACGAAGAGATGGATTAAGTATTTCACCAGTACGAATAACATTCACAAGAACATGCCATTGATACTACTGGAGTAAGGATAATGCATAAAATGGAGATGAAACAGTTCCGAAACGTTGAAATATGAATTGTGTGATTCCTGGGTTTCCTGTCATGTACTCTCCCCTCAATCTGGGTTTTTGTTCATTTTCTGTTTTGCTATAGTAAATGTCTTATGGAGTGTACCTTACTTTCTAACTCTACGTAAATGTAGGTTCTTCACCTCCAAAAAAGTCACATATCTTTTTACTTTTTGTGTAAAGTAAATAATATAACTTATCGTGCATAATAAAATAAATAAGAAATAATAACATAACATTAACATAATTTTCAGAAGATCTCCGATATTGCTTTAGAGATGATATTTGGTGCCTCAACATGCGTTTTCGGTTGCTGAATCTGGGTTTACTAGAGAACCGGTAGTACTTCAAAATAACATCAAATTAACAAGAAAACGAATGTCCACTTGAGTAGTGTAACATGCAAAAGGATTCAGGTGTGATCTTCAAACCGGAAGGATGTGCGTCCATGACCTTCATTTGAGAACCGGTTCACAGGCGCCCGGTTGTGAGAAGGAAAATCGAGAAAACCTCGTCTGTTGAGGTCGATCACTGGGCAATTGATGATCAATGTGTAATAACTAAGTCTCGAGTTGTTACATTTGAACCTATTTTGATGCTATGCTCATATTCACCGCATAGCTATGTTCTTTTTATTTTTGTGTACCAAGAATGTCATACATACATTCTTTAACCCTAAGTTTTAATTTATATTATAGGTCCTGAAATCATGAATGCCAGTTATTAGAATCTATAGGATCAAGATTATATACTGAATCAGTAAGGGCCGGTTTTTAGTGGCCAGGAGACCCGAGCTATCCTCGAATCCGCCGACACAAGTTTTCAACTGTTCAAATACTGTGATAGAGAGCCACTTTTCCTGATTCACACGGATTTTAACAGAACACCGAACGTGGTGTGATCTGAAATGGGTCAAACTATTTAAAGGCAAGCATTAATGAGTACTCTTATATTCATGCAATAAATACACAGAAGTATCAGCAGTGACACGTTTAAATTTTGTTTCACGTTTAAATTTTTTGTATGAATCCAAAAACTGTACTGCATTTCTTCTACACGTCTTTTATATTTTCTATGTTATAGAATGATTTCCTTTTCCATTTGGTATCTCGATTAACACATTGCAATGCTCCTTCAATAAGATCTTGTCAGAACCTTCACTATTTTTGGGATTTTTTCTGAGCAGTTATAAAAAATAACAAAATTCGAAGGTAGTTTTATTGAACTTCAACGTAAAAATATAAAAAGATGTCTGCACAAGAAAATATATGCCTAAACTGAATGTTACACGAAGAGTAACAGCTATGAATTAACATCGAAATATTCTATGTCATTAGTGAACATTTTTATTTATATTCTACAAATTCGTTGTCGAGAAGAGTCAAGCAAACAACTTTGTGCTGAATTAAGCGTTAAGAAGCTGAAATGAAGACGATAAAGAGCCGGAATAAAATATCTTCACCAGTACACTTGTGAGTGAAATAATGAAAGTAGGCAGTAGATAGGAAACGTCTGTTTCTGCCGCAGTAATCAGCAAGGAATCAGGAAACACGCACCTTCCGTTTAAACTTCCTCTCCCGTCGGGACGCACAACACCCCTCCCACGCGCCGTGCATTGTCGACTGCCGAGAATCGACTTGTCTGCGATCGAGACGGTTCTGGGCGCGAGAAAGTGGCCGGCGCGAGCGAGCACGAGACCCCCACCACGGAGGCCGCGGGAGAAGGCGGTGGCGGTGAGGAGCTGGGGGCCGCCGCCGCCGCCGCCGCCCGCCGGGGCCGGCGCGCCTCCTCCTCCAGTCTGCTAGTAGATCCAGCGGAGTGCGCACCGCTCCGTCCGTCCGACATCGCGTGGTGTCTCTCGTGTGGTCGAGTGTCTGTGAGCAGCGAGCGCTGAGAGGTGGTCGTGTCAGCGCCACCCCGGCAGACGAGTCGCCCGCGGCCTCCGCCCCCTGATCCTCCTGCGGGGAAGACGCCGCTGCTACTGCCCCCAGCGTCCGCATCACCTGTCGTTGCCGTGGCTGCTGCTGGTCTCCCGCCGGCTGGGGATGCGGCTGGCCGTTCTGCGCCGGGCGCCGAAACACAGGTGAGCCAGCAAGCCCCGTCGCGGGCGTCGCCGTCGTCGCTTGGCAGCGGCGGCGCGGCCCGGGCCAGCTGACCGCCAGAGGCGGGCAGCCCCGAAGAGTTTCTCTGTGCAACCTCACGAGGCCGCCCGCTGCTAACTTGCACGTTGACACTGGAAGCTTCAAGCTGGGATTTCTAACGACTGCAAAAGGCTACGTGGGTAGAATGAGCGTCCGGGCCACACGTTTACCAGTGGAGACTTCAATGCGCGTGATAGACAGGAGCTTACTTTTGATGTACAACTTGTTTATTTATTTGAGAAAACAGCAACATTTAGCGTATTCCACGAATATGTAATGCTTTTAGTAGATCTTTTAACTATATTTAACGTATTTAAATCGATGAAGGTAACCAACGCCTCACAACGTGAGATAAAGATTTAGTCAATCAGGACTCATAAATGCTACGGATGGTTTTGTTTGCAATGTCTTCACAAAACATGCACTTGCGTATTTCGTTTATGACAGTTAATTTCCATTTACGGAGAGAAATACGGAAAATTAAGCAAATATATTGGATGAAAATGGATTTTATGTTTTACCAAAAACTCCCAAACTTACTCTGTTACTCTCTGCAAGTAATGAGTAGAAAAGGCTTCGGATGCGGAGCAAAAGAACAGAGCTGGGGAGAGAGGAGGTAGGTTTCACTGGATGTTGTCCAAATGAACAATCTCTCCGTCTCGGATCTTGTGACCAGTGCCCAGAGACGCGAATTTTCACGTTGCGCACTTCTCCACTGCCGCGAACCAGTTTTTCCGTCTGTTTGTGTACGTCCTTTGTTTTTATAAGCATTATTTTATATCAACGATACAACATGTATACTCAATTTGGATTAATACCATCTGGTGAGAAATGTTTTTTTATGTTGAAATTATTCTACTTATGGTCATCGTATAAAGAACTACGAGGTGAACGATTAGTACCTTCACGAGAAATGCGTTGGATCGATTTTCTTTAAAGATGCGCAATGTAACATCATTAAAACCATCAAATTCTAATGAAATGTATCGAGTCACCCAGCGTGTATGAAATATCAGGATTTATGACTGTGTGCAATGCATGAGTGTGGGGATTTTGTTATGTAAATCTAGTAAACATTGTGTACATATTAATGGTATTATGATTAAACTCACGGTCTTCTGACATGAATATATGTCAATCGACATGTCATTTGACCAAATTTAATTAAAATATTTGATACCTAGAACCCTTCTGAATCTCTATATAGTTTTGTTTTGTAATATGTTTGTTAGGAAATATTTCCCTGTTCCTACACACCCTAATATGTAATTTTTTATATAAGGTCCAAATATATATAAAATAAACTATCATGTTCATGGGTACAACAGTTGATCCGGTTTGATCCGAACTTTCACCCTTGCAAGGATGGTGATCTAACTAACGTTACGTACACACCACAGAGGTAGACTGCTCAAAACGGGTTATTTACGTAGCTAAGAATTTATTTCTAACATTCAGCGATTAAAATTCATTCCCCCATTTAACATACACATCATGTTTTTACTATCTCATTTTTAGCGTATTTTTTTAAACAATAGATGTACTCTGAAATAATAAAATTTGCGGTACATTCGCACGTACACTTCAGATTAACGTTACATATTTGCGATAAAACTCAAACTGGCAGTGTCACTAATTTATTAACATAATGTTTTTATTTTACCCCAAAAGCCAAAACGATACGTGATAGAATATGGAGAAATAGTTTACATAAAGGGAAGCGACCACAAGAGGAGATACATTAGCTCATCGTATAAACATTCATAGGATATATTTTTTTTGCATATTTTCATAGAAAATAAATATTTCCATAAAATCTATAAATGATTGTATAACAGGAAAGCTAAAACTGTGAGTGACTCATGACACACCTATCTAAAAGAATATTCGCAAACGCACATTTCGTTTTATTGATAAAATTTCCACAAAACTCTACGAATTTTCTTCAATGCGTTTATCTATAGATCACCGACGCAGAATAAAGACTTAAGTAAGTTGTATCATGTCAAATATTTTGTAATTCTCTTTAAAATGGTTCTTCTTGTCCTTCTGCGTCTTCTACTTCACTTCACTGTTTAGGCTACCGCCTGTTCCGTCCTCACAGTATCTCTCCATCTTTTTCTTGGTCTTCCTACATCTCTTCTTCCTTTTGGTGCGTAACACGAAGCTGCCTTTGAAAGTCTTTTATCATCCATTCAATCTACATGTTCTAGCTATCTTTGCCTATAGTCCTGCATTCTAGTATTAACTGCAATTACTTGTAGCACTTCTTATGTCATCATTTCTTATTGGGTCATCTCTTTTACATTCTTTTATTCTTCGCCGAAACTTCATCTCACTACTTTGTACTTAAAAATGTTTATTACTGTTAATTATTTAGCAAATCAAATAGGATCTCGTAAAATGAAAATGAACTTTTAATTGAAAATGTGATGGTTATTCGATCAGTAATAGAAGATTAGGTACATTTACTAACTATTTATGTTAGAATTTTGTGTTTGTTACTTAGTTGGAAGTACTTGTTTGTTACTTAGTTGTTACTTAGTTCTGGGGCAACCATAAATGAAGATTATTAGTTTATAATCAGAATGAGAATGATTTATTATTGTTTCAGAGAATTCAATGACTGATTTACATAAAAACTCAACAATTATAAAACATATTAGTGATAAATATATAAACACTCCTTAAAATTAAAACATATACAAGATATTGGAAGAATAAAAAAGTTAAGTGTACTTCGGAAAGATTATTCAAATGCCTCCAGATTTTGAGCATTAAAGATGTAGCCAGCATTTTTCCGACATTTAATAAAAAGATGTAAAGAAAAGGATTTAAATTAGTAATCTGGTGGTAAACGAGCATTTTGAAAATGTTTTACCTACCATGTTTAATAAAAAAAACATTAATTTCTGTGCCCCTTAAATAAAGCGCACTATATTTATTTTTTGCGTTATCTCAACACACTTATTCCAATATCATTGCTTTTCCTGAAGGTATTCATAACTACGTCCAAAAGTCTACAACGAAGTTAGAAGCAGTCAGAATATCATGTTTCCTTTCATTCAGAGAACAAAAACATCTTTAAACTGCTCTTCTGTAAAATCATGTAAAAATGACAGTGTTCTTTACTTCCGGGGTAGAGATTGTACAGATGGTTAGATCTTCATTATGTCATGTTTATAAACATTTCGTGATTGCCGAAATCTGTCTTGTAAGTTCGTTTAATATCCTACTAAATATTTGAAATTGTGAGTTTCTTGGAACGCAATATGTCCATAATAGGAAATAGAATGCTTTAATAAGAATCAAAAATATAAAAAAAAGACATAGTAGTACACGTGTCTAGGCTTCAGAAAGTCTAACGAAACGAAACAAAATATGCACCAATTAGCAAATTAATATGAGGAATAAGTTGAACGCATGTAATACCTGCCTGGAAACGCTTGCTTTTCTTACTTTGCATGTAATGATCCAAACAACGCACAAAAGAGTTGCGTCTGCACGACGCGCCTTCCGAACTGGCCCCCCAGTTTCACCGCAAAGGCGCTTTCAGGCAGGGTGGGCAGCGTGGAGGCAGATGATAGTGGCGGCTGTGGGGAAATACCCCTGGGGCGTCGCGGCGCCCGACGTTCACCCTCACCCCAATCCATCCCGCCCTCACGACTCCTCACCCTGTCCTCAGATTAGTCAACACGGATCTCATGCCAGTCCGACAGTCCTCACTCCACTCCAATCCTTCCTCACACCGCCCAATCCTTCTTCGCACTAGCCCACCCCGTCCTCATGCCAACCCACCCGTCCTCATGCCAGCGCATCCTGTCCTCGAGCCAACCCAGCCTCTCTCTTGCCGACCCCTTCTTGTCACTTCCTTCCCCGACCGACCGTTCGTTCTCCCGTCTCCTTTATCCTTCTACCTACTTAACTGCCTGTCTAATTTATCTCCAACCAGTCTGTCCTTCCATTCACCTTCATTTTCTCGCTCCCTCACTCTGTCTCATACACTCTCCCACCTCTCGCTCATACGCTCAACCTCACTCCCACATCGCCTGCACGACCTCTTCATCGCCCAGTTACCTATCTTCCTTCCCTCGTCCATCTACCATCTCACCCACTCGCTCACTCGCCCTTTCACCGAATATCTCATCTGTTCTCTCACATTCTGCCCACTTTATCACCTAAGAGTCTCGTTCACCCTCTCGCCACCTGCCCAGCGTCTTGCCCGTCGGCGCGCGTGACCACGCGTGCCAACTTCGCCGCTTTCGACGCCGCCGTCCGTCGCCCGCAGGCTTTGAGGCGCGTTGGAAATGGGTGGGACGTGACAGGAGCAGCGCTCACGGGCAGCGTTCACAAGAAACCTCACTGCCGCCTCCGCCTCTACACCTTTTTTGCTTTGCTTTTTATCCCGCAGCCTTTTCTTGCTCTCTTTGCACCTGGCAGAAACCTCGGGAACGAATGAAATTACTGTTTTCTGATCGGCCCATATGGTTACGTTTGAAAAGTACTGAAATGGACGAGAGGACTGTCGTTGCGGTGGAACTGCAAAATAAGATATTAACTTGAAGCTCTCCTAAAATTTGGAATAAAATATAGCAAGAGATAATGAGTTTTAATTATTTAAGTGAGAATCCTGTCTCAGGCTTCGCGTACTCGCGGATACATCAAAGGAAACTGTAACTCCCATACTGATATATTGCAGGTATAAAATATTTTAAATCGCAATCTAAATGTGTTAGGTTTTTCTTTCGATGTATTTATTGGATTAACTACTTCATGACAAAAGGCACGTAGAAACTGATAAAAGGATATTTCTCGTTGCTCATTTCCAGAATTTCGAGAAGAATTGGTTACCTCACTCGTTTGCTGATGATATCAATGAGGCGGAAAGGGAAACTGAGCATTTATCTCAATAGTCGTACTTTTATCAGAAACGTTCCAGAAACCAAACTCTTGGAAGCTTGTTAGTTGATGATATTGGGACGGAAAGGGCAGAGAAACAGAACATTTGTCCCAAGAGACGTTTTCCACAAACTTTCTAGAACCTTGTTGGTTCACAATATTATTGAGACGGACAGAAGAAATTGAACGCGTATCCTCACCAAAGACATTTTTTTCTATTTTTTTAAATTTTTTGCGTCTACAACTTGACGCAATGCGTCTCCAAGCCCCTAAAGGGGCGTTGAGCGCTTCGCACTGGGGAGTAAACCTCCATTACTGTGCTTTATTTCTGGAGTAATCCTCCGTTACTGTGTATTTATTGCACTGAATAATTACTGTATTTGTTAAGTCTCGTCACGTCGCAGTCAGTCAGTGCGTTTTATCCCTTCGGCCAGGGGCTCGACGCTGTTATATCCCGGGGTTCCTGGCCGATCACCCAACCAGGAACCCGCGAGTCTCGAATTCGCTTAACCTTCGTGACTTCACGGAGCGTAGCATTGGATTAACTACTAATTTGGAACTACTATTTTTTTAAATCATTGGATTAACTAATTAATAAATCCAATAGTATTTATCAGAACCTTTTCAGAAACGTGAAACTTCCCTGAATCTTGGACCTTTCCGAAACTTTTTCCGAAACGTGTCCGTTGATGGCACCATTACAGTGACGGAACAGGCGGCATTTCTGCAACGAGCTGAACGAGCCAGGCGTTTGTTCCAAGAGACGATGCCTTGGAGAAGCTGCCGCAAGAGCGTGTGGGTTGGGCGTGGCTTTGCTGCACTGCCATGCGCTGCACGCGGCGTTTAGAGGCGGGCTCGGCACGCCGGGGGCCTCCCTCGAATAATCAAGAGGGCTCGAGCGGGGTTCTCCGGCGGCGAGATCGCGGGCTGCGGAGGAGTTCAAACTCAACAACTAGTTTGGAAAATGACATTTCATTTTCAAGTAGACGCAACGCTTTCGAGACATTCAAAATATATCGAAAAGATATTCTATGTTGGTCATTGGTGATATTTTGTCGCTGGGAAACGAAGAAGTTACTTTTTCCGTAGGTAGAAACTATGTGAATCTGCATTATTTTCATAATTATTTAGGGACAATATCAAATGAATATAAAAAAGATATTTTTTAAAAACGACACTCTGGAAATTTGGCGATTGTTGTGAATATTATTTTGATAAAAGGACAAATTATTATCCAGATATCGGTTAATGTAAACAAGTGTAACAAGCATTCACGATCTTGAAAATGTATGTGTCACTTGCAAAATATATTTTTCGAGTTACGCCGATGTTGCAGAATATGAACGATCGTATTAAATAAAAATAGTTCAATTTTCTACGCATATCTGTGATGTCTAGGCAAAAACCGTTTTAAGCTTCGATCATGTTCAGTGCTCTGATCCTGACCCGACCCAATGTGCGTATTTCTGATTTCAATCCTTCTTTAACCAATTACAACATATTTTCATGTGAGGATGTAAACTTAAAATTATATCGCACTGCAATAAAACGTGAGAATTTAGCTCTAGATACAGGCTGTCCAGGAAACAACGAAACTTCGAAAATAAGCTCTTAAGTTTTTTAGCATATTTTTAATAGTCTAAAAAACTCCTTCGAGATTTCGAATGACTGAGTCTCTAAAATCACTAAAAATTTAATTTGAAAAAAGGCTTTCTATGCAAAAATGTGCATTTCAGAAACATATAAACACTCCAGAAACATTTGAATGTTTATTATTTACAAAAGAAATTAATCTATTTGTTTACAAAAAGAATTAACACAAATAAAAAAGCACCCAATTTACACAATTCAATTGCTTTTTTATTTTTGTATTAATTTTTCTTTTTATATATATTTTCAAATATATTCATTTCTTTTGTAAACAGTAAACAATTTACATGTTTCTGGAGTGTTTAATGTTTCAGAAATGCAAAGGTACAAAAAGTATTTCTTTCAATCCAACTTTTGCTGTTTATTGCGGCTCAACCATATAAAATATCGAAGTAGATTACTAGACAAATTCTTATTAAAATTGATTATGAGCTTATTTTCATAATATCGTTGTTTCCTCCCCGGACACCTCTATATTGTTTATATCGAAGCTGTTCAGGAGAATATACATTACAAGCGCTTCGTACAACCGATCTAAACACATGCATTTGTAATGATTATTCCACTCGTGAAATTAAAACCAATATTATTTAACTATACATATACAATGCCCCAATCAGGGCAGTGTATCTCAAAAAATGTATCGCCTTTTCTATCCTATTTCCCTTACCCCCCTCCTACAGTCCTGTAATAAACTGCGACACATCTATCTTAGGAGGCGGTACATCGATCGCTGTGTTGATTTGCAATAAACTGCGTATGTTCTATATTATAACCTCTGATTCTAACATGCTTTCATTTATTTTCAACATCCGGAACATTTTGGATTTCTGTTGGACATAATTTCATTCGTGGAATAGTCCTATGAAACACCACTCCACTTTGGAAATTCTCAGATAAATACCTCTCGCTTCGCGAATCGGGGATTTATCTACAATTTTCAAAGTACTCGGAATTTATTTATTTTTATTTATTTTACGTCAAAAAACAGTAAAAACTGCGTATGACGTGCTATGGGGAAAAGCGAATTGTGTGCACATTTTCAAAATTCTGTGATCCCTACACTAAATCATATACTACTTGAATTTTGAAAAAAAAAGCTCCCATGTAATAAAATATTTTTTCAAGGACAAATAAGCAATAAATTTTGGGCTCTTATCCATGTTGTCCTTCGGAATAATACTTCCTGCCGCGACAGCATGGAAACGATAATTTGAATAACTGTATTTCCCACTGAATTCTAGAAGACGTGCACAGATAATGAAGTTACATTTATATCCAGAAGCAACACAAGGGGCCATCTCAGCATTTGCTCAATGGATCACGGAAACTGGACGAAAAACCTGATCGAGATGGTGGTCATTGACCTAGAAGCTGCGATACAATACTTGTTACGTATTGTTTAGAATTATACAGTCCAATACAGATAAATAATACATTGAATATCACTGTCAAAATTAATGTTACCTGCGAATTAGATGTTTACTTTTACTCGTGGTAATATCTACGATAATTTTCCGCAAAATTTTGCGAGAATTGTGTATATACGTCCGTGAGGATTAGACATGCAGGAAACCTGCTCCAACAACCCGTTACTAATAATCATTGGAATCTTGTGCCCACGACGAACCTCGGAGCTCTTTATGTACTGGGAAATAGCTTTGAATACTTTGAATCCCGCAAGGTACACGCGCAGGAGCAACGCCTTGCAAGAAAAGGAATGTCTCGGTGGGAGTAAACGCGTTCGAGGGTATCAGACATGCAAGAATCTTGCTACATGAATGCGAGATACTCTCGCCCGCTTTTACTCAGGGAGACATTTCTGCTCTGGCAAATGCCTGCTAGTGCACGTGCACTTAACGAGTTCGAAAGCCGCGGTGTGGAAGGCGTACTGCAGCTCCTTCCCAGTTTGAAAAGAGTTCTGGGAGGTTTCGGACCGAAGCTTCTAAGGCTCGCCCTGTCGGGAGGAGCCCGGAGCGGAGCCTTTGTGGTGTCCGAGGCGTCGGGAGCAGGGGGAGGGGGAGGGTTCATTGGCTCGTGGGACGGTGCACTGCGGAGCGGCGTGTCAGAGCGACGACCTCCTGCCTGCGGGCGCGGCACGTGCGGGGCAGGGCGGGGCTGGGAGGGCGGGGCGGAGCGGGGAGGGGCGGGGCCGGGTGGGGGCTGGGCCGGGTCGGACGGGGAGGGGCGGGGCGGGG
>BLKR01013209.1:0-12905 GCA_011170035.1 Teleogryllus occipitalis | reverse complement strand
GAATGCGAGTGGTGAGTGCGAATGCGAGTGGTGAGTGCGAATGCGAGTGGTGAGTGCGAATGCGAGTGGTGAGTGCGAATGCGAGTGGTGAGTGCGAATGCGAGTGGTGAGTGCGAATGCGCGTGGTGAGTGCGAATGCGAGTGGTGAGTGCGAATGCGAGTGGTGAGTGCGAATGCGAGTGGTGAGTGCGAATGCGAGTGGTGAGTGCGAATGCGAGTGGTGAGTGCGAATGCGAGTGGTGAGTGCGAATGCGAGTGGTGAGTGCGAATGCGAGTGGTGAGTGGGAATGCGAGTGGTGAGTGTGAATGCGAGTGGTGAGTGTGAATGCGAGTGGTGAGTGTGAATGCGAGTGGTGAGTGTGAATGCGAGTGGTGAGTGTGAATGCGAGTGGTGAGTGTGAATGCGAGTGGTGAGTGTGAATGCGAGTGGTGAGTGTGAATGCGAGTGGTGAGTGCGAATGCGAGTGGTGAGTGTGAATGCGAGTGGTGAGTGTGAATGCGAGTGGTGAGTGCGAATGCGAGTGGTGAGTGCGAATGCGCGTGGTGAGTGCGAATGCGCGTGGTGAGTGCGAATGCGCGTGGTGAGTGCGAATGCGCGTGGTGAGTGCGAATGCGCGTGGTGAGTGCGAATGTGTGTGGTGAGTGCGAATGTGCGTGGTGAGTGCGAATGCGAGTGGTGAGTGCGAATGCGAGTGGTGAGTGCGAAGGCGAGGTGGGAGGAGTAAAAAGTGCGTGAGTGTGAATGCGAGAGTGTGCGGAGAGAGTGTGAAAGTGAGGTGGGAGGAGTGAATTTGAATGCGAGAGGGGGAGGAGTGCGAAGTGCGTGAGTGGGAGCGAGGGGCGGGGTTGGGTTGCGGCGGCGCCAGGTGCGTGCGTGGGCGGTTGGGCGCCGGGTGTGGCCGCTCTATTGACTGAGGGCGCGGAGGCGTGTGGGCGGCGCCCAGTGGGGCCCTTGTGTGCTCCCGCCCTCCCACCCTCCCCTCCCTCCCGCTTCACTGCCCTCTTGGGCCTCGCGCCGCGCGGCCGATTCGCATCATCCCCGCGGAGCGGCTCTTGAGAGCCTCCAACGCTCCATTTCCTTACATTTGATTCCACGCGTTCATCATTATATTTGCGATAAAAAATCTTTTTACATACAACAGGCAGGAAAATTTATTAGGCAAGATTACAAAGTCAGAAGTTGTGCTCTTTCAATAAAGGTTTAGAATAGTGTGGGAAATTCGATAGTGTGAATGTGTTATATCTCTTTTTTTGAGAATACAGTTACATCGGATGGCACTGGTCATCTATTGCTGCGCGGAGATGGACTGATCGACTCACAAATCAACATAACAGTACAGGTAATAAAATGGCTTATTGGCATGTAAATCGAATTGTAAATCCAATGAAAGGAAAGGTGCACTCAGGTACAGCAAATCAACTTAAGATGAACAATATTGAAGTGTTAGTAATCAAATTGAATGAAATGAGATTAATTATGAACGACTTCGTGGGTATTTAGATAATAAGTATTTTTAATAAATGATTTTTGTCTCTAATTAAGTTAGTGTTTGACTAGCTATCAAGGCAGGAACAAAATTTCGTTGACATGAAATTCAGTGGACATGTAGAGTGAATTCATGAATATAAAATTTAAATATCAAGAATGCTTATCGATTGAATCTAAAATAATTATATCCTAAGGTAGGGATTATATCCTAGGACCTGGTGTTCAAGAAAAAAAAAACCGAATTTCTAAACAAAACTAGATTGGCTGACGTTTCCTCCAGATATCCTGAATTTCGTCTGTCCCATAACAATTTTCTAAACATTTTGTTTATTTAAAGTCAAATTTTAGAAAAATAGAACAGTTTCCTTATAACAGTTTCCCTATTAAAACTCAAGTGTTCAAATTGTCCATGGCCGATTGTCAGGAATCAGTTTCGTAATGGAAAGTTTTTTGGCGTCACAAGTGACGATTAATATCACAAATGTTTTGGTTTTCTACAACAGTATCAATCGATCACTCATCGGAGGATCAAAAAAAATTATAGTAGTTCATTGTTCTTTTACAAAATAGACAAAACGAAATGGAAAAATCTAATTATTATCGTAAATTCTTATAACAATACTCGATTAGTTTGTTATTGTCTTATGCATTTTTACGTATTTTCAGAAAATTGTCATTTACTATTCTACAACTTATCATTCATCTAAATTTTATATCACTACATTGGCTTCGATCTGGTTTTTGGAAATTTAGAATGTACAATTTCACAGTCGTCTTTCGCGATTTGAAACAAATCTGGAGGTTCGTGTCGCAATTCTGACTTCAGATGAGAATTTAGGGCGTCAACATACATAGATAAACATGTGTCAAGTGTTCGGATCTAACTACAATCCCCGAAAACAAAAAAATACAATCGCACGGTGGTTTTTCGCGTTTAAAAAATGGAGAATGGTGGCGGGTTTCTGGCTTCAGATTCAGATTTTGCGCGTCAAAATACATAGAAAAACATGTGTCAAGTCCTTGGATTTGACAACTTTTTTTTTTGTGCTTGTGAAATAGTTTACTCACTATGTGAATGCAAGAAAGTTGGTTGTGACTTTTAACCAATTGTGACATTCGCAAACAGGATCCTTATTGAGGATCAGGGTGCGGGAACATTGCTCGATTGAATAAGTCAATTTATTTTTTTATTTATTTAGTCCAAAACAGTCAAAAACTGTATGTGATGTATGGGGGAGAAAATCATCTGCGCACGCTTTCTTGAATTTCAGAATCCTTTCCCAACAATTTAACTTCTAATAGTTGAAAAATGAAAATAATAATAATAATAATAATAATAATAATAATAATAATAATAATAATAATAATAATAATAATAATAATAATAATAATAATAACAAATTTAAAAAAGCGAGAGACTTACATTTCAAAAACTAGATATTTTCGTTGCCAAATTATAGAAAACTTATTTTTAACGGTACAGGAACGAACAGATTTGATTTTTCTGTATTGTTAACAAAATAGAAACTGACCCTAAGCTCTACTACCACTACAAGCAAAAGGAAAGTTCAACAAAACGTGCGCATAGTGAAGCTACATTTACGTCCAGAAACAAATCAAGGGGCCATCTCAGCATTTGCTCAATGGATCAGGGAAACTGGACAAAAACCCGATCGAGATAGGGGTCTTTGACCCGGGAGTACATTATTTGTTACAGATATATTGAGTATTTTTTTTAAATTATACAATGCAAATGTAAACTAATTCATTACACTATATCTTTGTTTTGTTAAAGTAAACATTATTTTTCTTTTTGACCATCAGTATAGTCTCCAATTGTGTAGAAACAGTTTTGCAGCAGAAAAGATTTTACTTTTAACTTAAATTTGTGTATCAATTTTAATCGTTTAATTTCATCTGGCAATGCGTTGTAAAGTAACGTACATGTATTGTATGTGGATTTCTTGTAGTGAGCTGTTGATACTGACACTTGATGAACATGATTTCTACGTCGAGTGTTGTAACTATAAATATCAGTATTACATGAAAATATGTTCCCACCGTTAAGTAAGTCAGTTTTGACAAATACTACAGACTCATAAATAAATAGGCAAGGCAATGGTAAGATTCCAAGCTCGATGAAAAGAGGCTTGCACGGATCACGTGGATGGGAATTTTTCATTATTCGGATAATTTTCTTTTGCAATCTAAATGTCTGGGAACTAAGGGATGAGCTTCCCAAGAGTATTATGCCATATCTCAGGCGGGAATATACATTTGCAAAATACACGCAACGAGCTGCATGAAGGCTGACAGAATTAAAAAGAATTCTGAATGCATAACATAATGAGCTTAATTTAGTGTTTAATTCTGTTATATGTACATTCAATTTGAGGTTTGATTGAATTGAGAGACCTAGAAATTTTGTTACGTTAACATCAGCTAATTGCATATTGTTCATTTTTAATGGAGCATACTATTGCCGATTTGAAACGCAAAATTGCATTGAGACAGTTTTTCCTTCTTTAACTATTAATTTGTTATTACAAAACCAATTTGAAACTTCTGAAATTGTACTTTTTATTGTTTCTTTTTTGCAAGAACATTCGTGTCATCGGCAAACAGAACTGTTCTTCCATTTTTAATAGATGAGGGCACATCGTTTACGTACAACAGAAAGAGGATATGTCCTAAGATCGAACCTTGTGGGACCCCATGTTCAATTGGCAAAGAATTGGAGAGATAAGTAAATAATGTCCTTTCGTGCCAGTACGGTATTTCTACTCTTTGAGATCGATGTTTAAGATACGAGGTTATCCAATCTAGGGCAATACCACGAATTCCATAAGAAGGTAATTTTGAGAGCAAGATGTTATGGTTAATAACATCAAAAGCTTTCGAAAGATCTAAAAATATCCCAATGGGTTCTTCATTTTGGTCCATTGATGAAGCAACATCTTTAAGGAAAGACAAAATGGCAGTTTCCGTAGATTTTGATTTCCTGAAACCGTGTTGTGAGTCTGAAAATGCTTCGTTTTTCCTTAGAAAAGTTTCCATTCGCGTATAGAAAAGCCTCTCTAATATTTTTGAGAAAACTGACAAAAGAGAAATTGGCCGGTAAAGTTTTGCAAGTTCCTGAATAGTGTGTGTATTGTAACATGAAACAAAAGTACATAAAGCAAAACGCAAACAAAACATTCACTTGTACACATGAACTTATTTGTGTAACCTGCACAAATCCCTGTGCTTCATAAAACCAATTCGTTATACACACTAATCATAAGAAAAACACAACAGTGGTTCATTTTCATAAGTGCAAGAACATTCCATGTTCTGTGTTCTCTACCACCTATTGTGCAACATAATTTTATTCTACAAAATGCTCAATTAATGTATATACTTGGGTAACAGCACTTAATATTCAATTTAATGTTAACATTGTACAGACAAATCACTCTCCTTAAAATTTCTAATCATACTTCACACAGCAATACTTTTTCTTCAACTTGTTTGTTTATCACTACAAACATTAAAATACCAAGATTTATAATTAAGAATTCTGAATAATTATATTCCTCTAATTGTGCAAGGTGTTACACATATCTAAAACAAGTGGAGACAACTTGTAATTCAGCTAGCTTACAGAAATGACATCTTTCAGACCGTTCCTTATTAATCGAATCAAACCTTGCTGTTATACATAACTTCCAAATAATCACTATGAAACTCGGAGATTTATAACACAAGATATCACTCTGTGTTTTTCATTACCTAAATTTAATTGAATTTGCCCCTAAACTTAATAGACATGTTGTTTATCTTTAACCAAGCTCAGTTCCTGCTTCCTCTTTCCAATAATAACGATTCAGAAGTAAATTACGTCAACCTTACTTGCGTGGATAGCTGGTCGTGTTACTTTCACAGAGTTTTGCCTCTTCCCGGCTCACAATTAGTTATTTAATTAATATCATGTACAGTTCTTTTAAATGTTAAAACATTAAAAAAAATATTTTCTAAAATAATGGCTGCAGATTTTTGCCTTAATTTTTTTATAGCAAGAGCACTGCTGTGAATTCTCTGAATAGAATGAATTAAATGCTAGTGTGCTGTATTCTTTTATTTATGTAATATCTCTCACACGTCGTTAATATTTATATTAAGTAGAAGTAATTTAAATTATTTCCAACGATATTTCTCAAACATTTTTATATTTTCTCTAAAAATGAGATACGCTGAAACATTTTCTTAAAAATAGATCAAAAATTTTCAACGACAATTACAGAATCAGGTTTTACTCTTCTTGAATATTATTTAAGTCATAATACAGTTCTGCCCTTAGGGGACCAAAACATTGAGAAAATGTGAAATAATATATTTTATGTGGTTATACACGGAAGCTGGGACGAGGCTGGAGCCAAACCAAAATGGCAGCCCCGGCTAAAGAGATTAGAAAATTTACTATTTTGAGAAAGTCTGTGTCATTATACAACACTACTGATTTTATTTAGTAAGTAGTAGTTTAAAGTCGGTTCTTCCAAACCCTGCATCCTAGAACATTCTAACCTTTCAAATCCTGGTCAATTCTGTTCGTCGAAATAACCCCAGATGTTCTCATCATTGCATCAAAGCTGCGGAAGAGAAACCGTATGTCTCGATTGAGGAAAAAACTGAAGGGAGAAAAACCTGCCGTCAGACGACAAAACCGTTTCCCCGCCTCTGCCATTGTCTCCCTGCGATACCGCAACTGGTGGGTCGGCCATGCCGTTTCATCGCCTCGTAAACGGCTGGGCCAACACCCTACCTCAAATCGCTTTGCTTTCTGCACCGCACAAAGCCCCTGCGGGCAGCATTGGGGTCATGATGTTGCGTTGTGGTCGCACGTAGAGAAGTTTTGGCGGGGGATTGGAAGCTTTTGGCTTCGTTGTGGCAGTGCCTGATACTCATGGGCATTATGGAGGCACTTTGTTCTGACGCTTTGAGGGGCGTACAACTACTCCAGGTCCCACCTGCAAAGCTGATAAGCCTTGACCTGGGGTGGCGGCCCGGTCTATGGGTAGACGTGTTCATCGTGTGCCTCTGGATACGGCCAACGGTTTATTTGTAAACCCTCAGGAAACATAAGAGCATTGCTCAAGTGTCCAACCGGGGTTGGGGAAACCCTCGGTAAACATACAAGCTGTGCGCCTTAGTTTACCGCAGGAGCCTCTTTTGCACTACACAAAGCGCTTTCTGTCCGTGACTCTCAAGCCTTGACACCAACCGCTGCCTCCGATCCCGAATCCATCGCTGCTCTCTCATCTCCCTGTGATTCCGCTTGCTATCTCCAACCGCTCGTGTTTTTTTAGATTGATTGATTAATTAGTGAATCGGGGCGAGAACACTGTAGGTCATTAGTCCCGTGAGTGTAGTGCATGTTTTTCCTCGGGAGGTGAGAGATATCTTCCCTCCCTAGATGGAGAAATCCGGCGCCGACCTACTGTCGGTTAGCGAGATTTTCCCAAACACGTATCTCCCACCAGCTGAGCACCGCCTCAATCGAGACAAGCTCTAAGCTCCCGGCTTGTGTGGTTGTGTAGTGCATGTAAATAGCAGGGTGTGTAAGTAAAAAATAAAGATAGAACAGGGAATGGGAACGAAAGATCGCGCACTATCCATGGGCTCGTTTGTTAGGGTACTGATTCGGCATTCGCCTGGAACTGATCAGAGAAACCACGGAAAATTCTCCATCAGAGCAGCCGGCCGCTAGAAGTACCCTCCTGACAGCGACTGAACTCGACCAAGCTATCTAGTCGGTAGAAGTCGAAAATCCTGCCACCGTCGGGACTCGAATCTAGGACCTCCCGGTCAGTGGCGTTGCAATTACTCCAGTTGATGCCACCTCTCGCAATTTTGCCATCTCTCGTTTTTTTAAATACAGCTAAATCGTATGAATAAATTGAATATGTGTGGAATGCGCGCTTTCAAGTAGAAATACTGTAATGCATTATGTCAGGGGTTCCCAAACTTCTTTTTAACACGCTCCCATCTATCTAGAGGAAAACGTCCTATGCCTCTGTACACATTTTATTTGATAATGCATAAAACAAATGTTATATTGAATAAGAATACATTTAGTACATATATTCTTCACAATATTACGATTGAATTATGTTTTCTTAGACCTATCGTAGAAATGTTCGATTCTTTTTTTGAGGTCACTTAAACAAAAAACAATACAGTTCAGGCCTATCATATTAATTCCTAATTAACTTTACAATTTGTAATTTAAATTAAACAAGCAAAGAACAAGAAAAATCAGTGAGAAGGATGTGCTTGCATTTTGTTACCAGATTCGCTATCCTTAGTTGAGTATCAGAGTGTGCACAATGTACTAAATCAGAAGCAACGTCACGTTTGCCCCAGTACTTTGTTCTAATTTCAACAAGTGCAGAACACAACTTCTCTCACCAATAAGTGCTTGAAAAAGGTAGAACTCTGTATAAAACAGTACCTGCTTTTTTACTCTTTCGCTTTCAGTAAGTCGAATATAAACTACTAACTGAGAACATTGTGCAATGTCTGTACTCTCGTCCATCTGTATTGCAAAACGACGATTGTTGAATATCAATGCGCCGATTCACAGTGGAGTCAGAAAGCGCAATTTAAGATAATGTGTTTCTACTGTCTGTTTCAATGACAATATCAACTGCCCTTAAAAGGCATGGTTTAACACGCATTTTCCCAATAACATGGCTTTTCTTTTGTCTAGAAATAAAAAGTGATAGCTTATATGAAGCTTCCTGATGAAACACACACAGTTATATCCAACTTCATGTGTTTTAAATTTTCAGACTTCACAGAAAAACGTTTTTTGGTCTGTCATTAACAGAAATCTGCTTCGTTGACAAATGTCTTTGAAGATGACAAGGTCTCGTGGAATCATTGCACAATACTTCATAACAAACAACACAATGAGGATGTTCGACGCCATCCTGAAGCAAGCAAATAAACCCATATTTCTTTGATCCCGGTGAATAAGCTGATAAATCATGAAAACGTAATTTTACAAGACAGCAAGAAATAACCTATAACTGAAGTAAATCACGGATTAATGATGTTGAAATGAAAGTGATATTCAAACGAAACTATTTGTGTGTAAGTTTCGTTTAAATATCATTAATCCCTGATTTTCAGCATCAATTGCAAGTGGTTTTTGCTCTCCTGCAAAATTAAGTTGTCATGACTTATTCATCGGGGTCAAAGATTTAATATAATCGTTATACTTGCGTGTTGTTGATTTGTGAACGATATTTTATGTCATAAATCACACAATGTAACGAGGAAACTGTGACAGCAAAATTCAAATTATTCTAGCACTTCAAGTCCTCGGGAATGTTTGGGTACAAACGGCTCGATGGGTCCTGCACCCCACTTGAATTGAATTGAATTTGCCTTATTTTACGTGGCGAGACTCAGGCCATGAGGCCTGCTCTTCCGTCTGACCACGCAAATCCGCTACGCTCCTTTCACCAACTATGGGAGAAAGAAGGTATTACTTGGGCGACGAAACAGGCAGTTTGAATTTAGCTCAGAGGCGTCATTTAGGCTTGAGGATCTTTTACATGCAGTAAATCTACTAACATGGGACAGCCGGCTTTACTTCCCCTCCGAAGGAAGGCGTACGAAGGATTTTTTCGCCCTTAAAAATCCACGGCTTCGATCGGGTTTGAACCCGCAAACTTGGGTATAACAGTTCGATACGCTAACCGTTACACCATCGCCGCCGCCAACATCTTGACTCGTCTCTACGCCTCCCTTGGTGGCGCCCCCCTCATTTGGGAATCAATGCATTATGTGAAGGGAGTAAGTCGAGATTAGCCGTAAAAAGAATAAAATCATTGGGAAAAATGTGTTGAACTCAAAGATGATTTATGTTAATCCCAAAGGCCGAAGACCGGAACCTCACCCTTGATTTGAAAATGCGTAAGCAATAGGAGTGAAATTGGCCGCTTCAAATTCAATTCTAAATGACCGAGGAGGCTAAGAGCGTACCGACTCAGCGCTTCGGTCCGAAGGGTCGCGGATTCGAGTCCCGCCTTGGGCATGGTTGTTTGTC
Organism: Teleogryllus occipitalis; assembly: GCA_011170035.1. Lineage (NCBI taxonomy): Eukaryota > Metazoa > Arthropoda > Insecta > Orthoptera > Gryllidae > Teleogryllus > Teleogryllus occipitalis. The sequence goes on along the minus strand of BLKR01013209.1, from coordinate 3,321 downwards.
CCTTGACTTTGTACGTGTTGTCACGGAGGGCCTCGCGTTCTGCTGACCGCAGATCAGAGGAGCCCGCAAGTGTGTTGGTGTCTAGTGTCGAATATGCGTGCCAATGGGACGTAAAAGGTAACCAGCTGTCCTCTGGATAAAAGCTCTAGGAAAAAAATTGAGATATTTTTGATCTGATAACTGAACACTCATAGCACGTAGGTTTTTAATCATCATCCATCGAACATACCGTTTAACGCGTATTCCATTTTGCACGAATGCATTTGAATGATCGTGAAAGAGGCATAAAACGTTTGCGATTTAAAATGTTACTTCAAATGTCTTTGTTTACAAAATCCAATGCAAGAAAATTCGCAATCCGTCTAGGCGGTATTTTGACCTATTGTTTTCAGATGGGACGGAGCGGAGCGGGTGGGGGGGGCAGAGCAGAGTGGGAGGGGAGGGCAGGTAGTAAATAAATTCCTTCTGTTTAGTTAGTTTTCGATAATAAAGAACTACTTTTTAAAAATCGTGGTTAAGTCGAAAAAAGCAGATTTTACAATGTTTTCGTTTATTTATAATTCAATCAGTTGTATGCAATGAATCCTTAATACCAATAATGTCAACAAATTAAACTGAAATATTTTGTAGAGCATTAAAACATGACACAAAATCATACATACTAAGCTCATCAGAGAGCACAGTGTTATTAGCATTTCTCACGATTTAAGCTCCCGCTAAAGGTTTATATATTCTGATATATAGCTGTGTGGGAGTTTCATCCGCTTATGAAGCAGGTGAAGGTTTGTTTCCAATTACGTTCTCAGAGATAATCCTGTATCTGTACGGCAATGGTTGTTTGTGGTGAGGCTAAAGAGGACTTTTTTAAAGCTGACTATCAAAACAAAATAATTTAAAAACAATCTCAGTGCCATGTATCCCACTGGTTGCCCCGTATAACACGGCTTTACTGATCTCGACCTACAAAGTTATAAATAAAAATACCCAACAAAATTCGCGAAATAAAATAATCCAGTAAAGTGAATGATTTTGAATTATTTTTAATTTCCAAAAATTCGTTTCATTACCAAAGGTAAAAAATGAATTCTGATAGCTCATTTTGTTTGTAAGAATTTTCAAGTACATGCTAACATTGATAATTGCTCTATTATCTATTCTTCGCATTATGCATATTATACTTTGCAAGTTATTTCCGCAGGCGAGATCACTAAATATTTGTAACAATATTCCAACTTTTTACAAACTATTTCTCTCTGTATTTATTAATAAAAAGATATGTGAAGGAAAATGATTTGTGAAAAATATATAATTTAATTTATTTAATCGATAAGTGGTGTAAATCATCAGGTGGTACCCAGTACCCTGTAGATTTAAGAAACACAATTTTCATTATTAATCAAAGATTCACATGACGCTACATCTTTCTTAACCAACAGAGTGAGTAAAGCGTCATATTCCTGTCTGATTCGAGAATAATATTTTCAATTTTGTATTCTAGAAATGTTTAGTAATCTCATTAAAATTGGATTTTTTCTCAAAAATAAGTATCTTTTCCAATAAATCTACTGAACCCTTTCGGTTTATTTTGATGAAATATTTCGGTTTAGGTATCTATTTTGATGTTTTTATTACAAAATTCATCGCTTCCCCTTCAATTTCGAATTAGAATTGATCGTATTTGATTTTCGAATACAAAATAATAATAGCGACATTCATAATAGTACTATTGAATTTGGATACATTGATATTTTTCATGATCCATTTCTCGACCAGAACAAGAAATTCCACAATTTGAATTAAAATAAATAAATAACAACAAAATGTCTGTTTTGTGGAAACATAAGGCATTTATTGCTGATATTATGAATCACTTTTTGAAATGGGCACCCAGTGAAACAAATTATAATATTGTCAAAGCTAAAACCGTAATCGAAACATTTTCACTTTGATTCAAATCCATCAATATATTTAAAAAAGAGTACCTGTTTTTTTCGCGCTTTCCCTCTGTCTTGTATTGAAACTATTTTTCATGGTTACATGTTGAGGCCTTGATCCAACTCGTACAAAGTTTCGCGAAAACCCGAGAATCCCCCGATGCTCGTTGATCGCTCTTCATTTGTTTCACCTGGCGCCCAAACAGCTCATATCTGCGAGGCGGCGCCGCTGACAGGGCGTTGCCACAGGCGCCTCCCGCGGGCGGACGGCGCACGTGGCGGCTAATGGCCACGCCCACTTCCCAACTACCCGCCTCGCCCTGAGCGACCCGACCGACACCGCCCCCCCCCCCGGTGGAGATGGAAAAATTTACCAAAACATCGATACATCGTTGTTTCGGTACAGCGCTAAAGGGTTTTCTAAAGAAACATCGATGTTTTAATTATAGACTAATAAACATACTATTTCCAAAACATTTTTAGTTACAGTACGAAAGAGGGATATATTTTATTGTTTGGTTACCAGTATAATAATAAAAATTATCGAATATAAAAAGTAAAATTAACAATAAAGAACATCGTGTTTTGCTACTTTACCCTCCAGTCACTTCCATTTGTACACCATCTAAAATTCCCTCAGATTGCCCACAAAAACGTGCAGCGTGATGCAAAGGATGACGCTAAACAACCATATTGCTGTGGATTGCTGCTACTCTACAAAGTACCTAATCCCCTTTACTTAAAAAAAAATATTTAAAAAAATTTAAAGAAATATCGATGGTTTTGCAACAAAATATCGATGTAAAGAACATTGAAAGCAAAATGTCGATGTTAATATATCGATTTTTCTGGTGAAAAACACCGATGTTTTAAAAACATTCATGTTTCTTTGCCATTCCTATCCACCGGCCGCTGGCCCGGTGTACTTGGCGCCTCCGTCACCTCTGCCATATCCTAAGCCCCTCCCGCAACCCCCTTTCGCTACGCTCCCACAATCTCTATTGCCACCACCACCACCACCACCACCACCACCACCACCACTACAACCACCACAATCACCACCACAATCACCACCACAATCACTACCACAACCACCACCACAACCACCACCACAACCACCACCACCACAACCACAACCACCACCACCACAACCACCACCACCACAACCACAGCCACCACCACCACAACCACCACCACCACAACCACCACAACCACCACCACCACAACCACCACCACCACCACCACTACAACCACCACAATCACCACCACAATCACCACCACAATCACCACCACAACCACCACCACAACCACCACCACAACCACCACCACAACCACCACAACCACCACCACCACAACCACCACCACCACAACAACCACCACCACCACA
>BLKR01013208.1:0-12905 GCA_011170035.1 Teleogryllus occipitalis | reverse complement strand
GACGTCACTGTAGTGACGTATAAGGTCCCGTTTGGACAGCGCCGTAACAGCTGATCAAATGTCAAACGCAGCAATGTAAAAATTGCACTATAGCTAGGGATAGATGACGTTACTCCTCCTACGTTGCTTCAAGACGTGACAAGACATCTGACATTTACTCGTAAGCCAGTGCTAGCACAATTCATCATTAATTTAAATGGCATGTTTTGTCAGTATACATTACCGTAAAGTTTGTCCAGAAGTTTATAATTTACATAATGATTATGGGGCACATATTTCTCTCTCGCTGAAATGAGAGTGAACCAGAATTAGAGACTTTATTAATTATTATGAGGAAGGTTGTTCTGACGCACGTGATCAGAACACCAGATTCCCCGAATTTTCGCCTAGCATACCGAACCCTTAAGAGAGTCATTATACTTGGGTTTTTCTAACGTGGCGTCTGAGGGAAGAATCTCCTAGATGGAATTCGGCACGACTTTTTGAGACATTCTCAGTCCTGCCGCTACAGTCGCTTAATCTGCAGCACTGCTTGATGCGGTTACGATCATGCGACACCTTGCGGCAGGACCAAGACAGACGTAAAAAGTCGTGCCGAATTCCATCTTGGAGATACTACCATATATTCTTTTGTTTTTCAAACATTACACAAATTTTTTTTTACTTCTCTCGCGTCGGTAATATTTATATTAGATACAATTTCTTTACGATATTTACATGTGTTTAAATAATGTCAAATAAAATTTCTGGAAAACTCAACAGTTTTCTGTGAAAATGAGCTCAAAATTTCGCATTTTCAGAAACCCTCAAACGCCATTTTCTCAAAAATGGCTCCAAATGTTTTCTTCAAACTTTTCAAGTAGAGTATTGCACTGTTTAATATGAGGTAAAGTTCATTTAGGTGTATTTTTTTGTTTTTTAAAAAATTACACAAATGTATTTTTTTTCAATATTTCTCACGCCGTTAATATGCACATTTCCATCGATTTGTACATATATTTGCATTTGTAAGTGAAAGTACTTTAAATAAATTCAAATAAAGTTTTTCGAAAACTCAATAGATTCTTGCGAAAAGAGCTTCAAATTTCGCATTTACAGTAATTGTTGTTACGATTTTGAAAAACATGAATTAATTTTTGGGGATACATTACATGACGCTCTCAAAAATGGCTCCAAAGTTTTTTTATTTTATGTTCTTGTAAGAATGAGCAAAATATGAAAATGGCGTAAGTCCGATTTGCACTGATAACTATGAATTTTTGAATATTGCAAATAATTGGAATTTTTTCGGCGTCTTCCTGCAACTACAACTAGTGGTGTTAGAAAAAAGCACAGACTTTCTCGAACTAGTTAATTTTCTGTTGTCTTTGGTCTGAGCTATGTCTATGTCTGGGCTGTGTATTTGGCCCCATCCTCTTGCCAGCTGCCATCTATCGTCACCCAAGTGCATTTAAAAAAGTCTTAATTATTCGTTTTCCTAATGGCAACTCTGAAATATTACTTTAAAAATAAGTTTTTGTTTAAATTGGGTGTTTTATTTAATTTCTGAGTTCATTTTTCATTCTGAAAAAATTCGTATATTCATTTTTTGTTAATAATAAACAATTTACATGTTTCTGGAGTGTTTCTTTGCTTCTGCAATGCAAATTTTGACATAGAAAGAATTTTTTCAAACCAACTTTTGAGTGCGTATTGCGGCTGAACCATTTAGAATATCCAAGTAGACAAAATATTCTTAAAATTGTCTTAAGAGCTTATTTTCCAATTTTCGACCTTTTCTCCCTGGACATCCAGTATTTAGAAAATTATGAAATACGCCATAAAAGTATAACCACTAAATAGGTTTTTTTCCATGTTGGAACAAAGACAACCATGTTGCACGTGAGCATTCCTTAAGTAATACAAATAATAATAATAATAATAATAATAATAATAATAATAATAATAAGAAGAAGAAGAAGAAGAAGAAGGAGGAGGAGGAGGAGGAGGAGAAGAAAAAGAAAAAACGAACGTCAGGTAGTTTTCATATAAGTAAATAGCGTTAGTTGGCAGAACATAATACCATATTGCCACTATTACCAGAACTTTCAAACGTATGTTTTACCTCAGTAAATATTTAAAAAATATTATTCAATCGCTTTTTTATTTATAACGCCGTTAGAGACCCAAAAATACATTATAGAGAGCTTTATTAATTTGGGAAAGCTTCAGAATAGAAAGGAAAATTAGAAAACCTCTTAGCTCTTATTATTTTCTTTAGAAAAATAATTTATCATGCAAATTTGTAAAGAATTTAATGATTTTTAAAATTGTACATAACTATTTTTGCACGAAAATCAACAATTACAAAATTACTATTCAAAACTCAAAAAATGCCCGAAAATGCGTTTTTTTGGGGGGGCGTGGATTTTGTGTGTGTGTGTGTGTGTGTGTGTGTGTGTGTGTGTGTGTGTGTGTGTGCGTGTGTGTGTGTGAGGGGGGAAATTACCAAAACGTTTCCCGAAGTATTTCGTGGTGAAAAACGTAGGGGTTTCTTGCTAATAACAATATAAACAAAATAAAAAATAAAAAAATAAAAATGACTTCACCTTTTGGAACCTAAAATGACTGTTATATATATTTTTAATAATATCTTTCTTGAAGGATCCGCAAAATGTTTTTAGAAAACCGACACGCGTCGAAACATATCTTACTTGCCTCGAATGATGGATATTAAATGTGGTAACCTTGAGTAAACGGAATGAGGACCGGCACAAGCAGACCACCGGACTAATATATTATATAGCATAACCAATTTCAAAAGTACGAGTACTTTCTATTCCTCCTGACACATGCGAGAAATATCTCTCCTGACATGCGAGAAACATCTTGTTGCAGGTCAGTATGACAGTGGATGCTGCAGTTGCGTAGCGAAGTGTGGGCGAGAGGGTGCGGCGGTCCACCCCAGGCGGCAGTTTTAGGGTGCGACAAAATTTCACAATAAATAATTTATTGTAAAATTTAATTGTAAAATGCTGTGTAGCTGCTACAGAATTTGGCAGATAAGTTTACTTATCTAATGCCGGCTTTATTACTAAATTCAGACGATACTAAATGTAATCTAGACAACGCATCTGCCGAAATTGACGAGCAGCTGGAACGACTTCGACTGCGGACTTTTATTGCTGTGACAGGCAACGAAAATATATTAATTATTGCGGGCCAACTTGAATTATTAAAATTTATTGTAAAATACAAGCTTGAAGATACTTTGCCGAATATTAAAATAATGCTTTGAAGATTCCACACAATTGCCATAAGCAATGTCAGCTGTGGGAGGAGTTTTTCAAAATTGAAATTGAAAAAAAAAATTAAGATCATCGAGTAATTTAAAGCTCACCAATCTGGCTGTATTGTCTATTGAGCAAGAGGTATATGATGCTTGAGACATTGATAGTGCAATAAAAGACTGCTCTTAAAAAAGTGGACGAATGAAATTTTAGTTAAAAACAGAATTTTTGTTTTTAATTCTAACAATTATATTATTTTTCAATAAAATATAAATAGTAACAGTATCATTTAGAGTTCTAGTTGAATGCCGATTTGTGTTTTATATTCCTTATTCAATAATAACTTAATCTTGTCGATCGACAAGGTATAATCATAAGTGTTTTATACCTGTTATATTAAAGTAACTGGCATACATGTAAGAATTTTTTAAATAAATGTGATTTATTATATTTTGAAACATACGTATATGCAGGGGCGGCTCGTCCTAAGGGGCCACAGAGGCCGGGCCCCACCAGTATTTAATAAATACACAAAAATGTTTATTTATCTTTACAGTAATCTCTTTGTGATAATTACAGTACTTTATTGGAATTGTTTATTCGTGAAGATCGACAATTCGTCCCCAGAAATCATTCCAAGTCCCAATAACAAGAATTGGGGGGTCATAGTTACTTGCCGCACTCAAAGATAGCGTTAGTAGTGCTCACGGGGCCCGACCAGCGTGGGCCCTAAAGCTCTATCTCCACTCCCTTCACAAGGTCAGCGCCCTTTCGTACTGGGCGCGACCACTCCTAGGGGCCCGCGAGTATATACTCTCTGGGCCCGCACCAGCGGGCCCCTCTCAGAGAACGGCAGTCTGGCCGCGCATTTTCCAAGTGAACGTGAAAGTTCTGCGCGCTGTAGGATGAACACGGTGGATTCATTACGCCTTTTTCCGTTTTCTTCACTGAGACTTTATTATTATTATTATTATTATTATTATTATTATTATTATTATTATTATTATTATTATTATTATTATTATTATTATTATTATTATTATTACTAGTGAAAACCCGTCAAAATTTGACGGTGAGATCTGAGATAAATGTAAAATACTGTGACCAGACTAATGTTCACAATACGTTGCATTTTTTGGATCTTCAGGGTATAACGAAGATATTCTGTGATGTGAGTACCCAAAATTTTGAACACGTATGGCCCATGGGCAGGTAGCAATGCAATATCGGCGCCAAATTGCACAAAAGAAAGAGCACTATTATACTGACGGATATTATTTCTAAAGTTTTTTGATGTGTCATCATCTCCTATATACAATTTTTATTTCTTCTGGCATATCGCCTGAAGGTAAACTTATTTTCCCATTTAAGCAACACAGAGTTTGCAGAATTTCTCTCACATGCGAAGTGCAAAGCAGAACAAAACTGACATTTCATAGACAACGACCCAGCAGAAAACGAAATGACCTCACTATCACGACACTTACGCTGACTTTCTTTTCCCTGCGTCCAGTTAATGTACGTTTGCGTCTTTTGGGACGCGTGGGCAACGATTCGGAATTCGACATAACCTGTGAACAACTTCACTACTTCAGTACAACCGAGCAAAACACACTGTCCGAATGTTCTCTACAAAATACACCACAAAAGCAAATACATGCAAACTGTCAACGCCACAATGCAATAATTACACTGAAACAAAACCTTGATGAATTGTAAACAAATCTCAACAATCAAAACAAAACATCAAACAGCGCCACCATGAAGCATCTATCGACTCATATATATCGCTTTTGAAACAGCCACCCTTTGGAAGAAAACAATTGACTATTGATAAGCGTACTATTAAAGAAATATTTAATTAATTAATTTACACACTAAATGTTGGTGAATCAACACAAACAATATCTGATAACACATCTAGGGATCACATTCTTTCATTTAAAGGAAAAATACTACAATCGGTTCAGTAGAAGCTCTAAACGAAGCCATGGCAAAATACCTTATTTTTTTAAATATATAGATTATTATTATTATTATTATTATTATTATTATTATTATTATTATTATTATTATTATTATTATTATTATTATTTGATATTAAACGGTTAGCACATCAACCGAGTGACTTTTCATTTACACAAATTGATGGAAAGAAGAAAAGAACTCTCAGTATTCCGAAAGATAAGCTATGGCATTAGCATGATTTTTACAAAAATCTTTTGTTTCTGTTGACATAACACTATTTGATTAAGTCTTAATAAAAACTCATACTTCTGATTTTGAGGAAAGTTTATAGATTTAAAGGTTTAATTAATTAATATTAATTATATGAATGATTAAATGACAATTCTTTAATTAAATAAGTTATTGATTCTGAGATATTCGTGCTTTTGCACCTAGCCTCACCAGGAAAAAATGTCACGATCCGCCACTGCGTGTATGACTTTTTCATTTGTAACCTGTACAAAACACAATAATGATTGTTCTTGCCGAAAAGTTCTTTAGAATCGCTGTATATTTTAGACTTTTTAACAGAAATACATAAATAAGGGGGCAGCGAAATGCTCCTGCGCCTCGGGCGGCGGACACCAACCCTACGACACTGGGGTGCTCTGTTCAGGAAGTAGTAGCACTACTGTCGTTTCAAATAATTTTTGTTACAGGGAACGAATACTATCTTATTATGAAAACTATCTAAAATCTCTCGTTGCTACCTGCATTCTTCATTCAACTTAATGTAATAAAATAACTAGAATAGGAGTTTCAGATGTTAGGAAAACTGCACAGATTGCACTTCCCTTTCATAGTACGTTAATCCCCGTTTAAATTAAATTAATTAAATAAATAAATAAAGTCGCTTAAGACCTGTCAGCGTGCGGGCGTCGTAGCAGGGCGTGGGCGGCAGCGGGGACGGCGGCGTCCGCAGGCGTGGGCGTCGTCGGCTCCGGGAATCTCAACTGGCGGCCCGCGCGAACACCTCTGCGCCGTCTCCCCCGCCGCAGCGCGCGCCATGGTGCTGTTCGCGGGCGCCTTTCCGGTCACGTGCAGTGCCGCGCTCGCCGCTCCCAAAGCACACTGTTGAAACCACCCCAGTCAATGTGATCATTACCATAATGCAATGTAACCAACCTGCAGACCTGAGAGGCCATTGACACACGGAAAAACAACACGCCGTTGAGGGTGAGCGGTGCCGTATGCGTCAGGCTGAGAAATGCAAATGGGAAGTTCCAACTCCGGAATTTGCTCGGTGTAATGTGTACGGATGTTGATGTGTCGTTACCAGCTCTCTCATTCATCACCTCGGCAGTAACAAGAACAAGCGATCTAGTTGTGTGAGTCCGATCCCGGTTTCGCTTCCCGACGAGCACGCTTTTAATGAAGAAATAAGCGGCGTAGAGTTTCTTGAATGTTTGGATGCGAAAATCGAATTCTAAAAAGAAAATGATTCATTGTTCGATTTACTCACTCTTTGGTCTCAGGCACTCCCAGATGGGATATTATTTCTATTACATTCGTATTGTAGCCATAAGATTAAACACTTTTTAGACCTGATCAGCAACTTATTAGAATATTCACAGTATTTTTCTCGTAAATGTTGATCAAATGCATCGAAGAATACGTCTCATGTCTCATACACATCATCAGGTCTTTATTCTCGAAATCCATGGCTGTTTTATCATCTTGTCGTGAGAAGCGCTCAGGATCGCGATGTAAGCACAACGGACTCAGGATCCACATTGTTTTGGAGGAATACCTACATCCAACTAAACACGATTTGTCACAGGCTCTCAAATAAGATTTGCATTCATGAGGTATGATATTTTAATTTCTCGAGTACGTACGTATATACAGAGTAATTACGAAGTATAAAGGAAGTTACGTAATGCTGCGGTAAAAAATGACGATTTTTCGACAGAAAAACTGGTGTTGTGGGGCCCTACAACGGAAAAAGCGGATACATCCTACTCTAATATGAAGTAAAATACTTGCTCTATCTCGTTACGTAGACAAATTTCACACGTAGTGAATCCTTGATGCTGAAAAGTGTTGTTTCTTTTTTTCAAAACGTCCGTCCGTCTGTCTGTATGTCCGTTTGTCGGTCTGTCGTCAGTATACAACGCTAGCACATATGTTCACTATTCGTGCGATTTTTTTCAAACTCAATCAATCCCAGATCGATCACGGTCTACGTGAAGCTCTGCAATTTTTAAAATCACTCTTTAAATTTTGGCGGTACATGAAGTCCCTGGAACATTTCCAAAATTTTCTCAATGGTTCAATTTTTTTTCTTTGCCGTTTTTGTAAGAACAGACTGAAATAAACTGATAAAAGGGGCATAAGATTTTTACGATTAACTCTGAATTTTCGAAAATTGGAAAAATTTGAAATTTCTTCGGTGTCTTCCTCCAACTACCAATTTGAAAACAGAGATTTTCCTTCAAATGAAATTTGTTCTCCATAATCAGATCATTTAATAATTTCATGTACATTTTCTTGAAAGTCTTCCCGCAATATTGCATGAAATATGTGCAATATTAAACAAATATAAAAAACACAAATAACTCAAAATCAACTCCAAACTTTTTGTAGGGATAGTGCTAAATATATGCTGTACAAGGCAACATAAACGCAATTTTGCTCACTGTTTTTGTTTTTTCAAAAATTACACAATTGTATTTCTTTTGACATCTTTCTCACGTTGTTAATATTTTATATTAACGGTGATTTGTATACATTGTATTTATAAGTACATGTGCTTCAAATGATGTATGAGAAAGTTTCTCGGAGTCCCAACAGTTTTCTGTGAAAATGAACACAAAATACTACATTTTCAGAAATGCTCAAATGCCATTTTGACATAAGAGCGATTTTCGCGTATTATTTTGTTGTTTTTTCAAAATGTACGCATATGATTTTTTTTAAATATTTCTCACGCCGTTAATATGCACATTTACAGCGATTTGTATACATTATTACATTTGTGAGTAGAAGTGGTTTAAATGACTTCCAATGAAGTTTCTCTAAAACTCAAAAGTTTTCTGAGAAAAAGCTTCAAATTTCGCATTATGGAAGTGCTTAAACGACATTTTCTTAAAAACCGTGCCAAATTTTTCAACAAAAATTTCCCTTTAGGACGAGGTTTCTCTATTCTATAATATTCTTAAAATAATATTTCGGTTATACCATTAGGAATCAAAAATTGCGAAAAAATGTGATTTGATCGACGATAGATGACAGCTGGCAAAAAGATGGGGCAAAGTAGCCCAGACTAACTTGAAAAAACTGTCTTTAATGCAAATTACAAGGGACCAAAATAGTTGGTGTTGTAAAAATTCGTGTTATCCGATTATTATGAATGATCGAATTCCTGTTATCCCTTGCCAGGACCCATGTTCGTGTTACGGCGAAATACGCGTTGAGCGAGTTCATGCTAATGAGTGTTTACTGAATTACGAGAAAGACTGCCATATTTCAGCTCTGACGGTGTTATGGGAGTCACAGGTCGCATTAAAATGAGTATGTGAGTTAAATGTATGTCCGTGATTGAGAAACAGTCGCGTTAATTTTCAAAGAAAATTTTGAACCATAATACAATCTTCCAAGTCAATATTTTCAATTTTATTTTCATATTCACAAATACAGACACTGGTCTTGATAAGCAATGCAAAGCTTCCAAACAATTGTTTCATGGAAATTGTCCCATTTGCATGAAGATTAATATTGAGTGAAAGAATATTTGATATTGCGGATGTCACAATATAAAATATTCTTTCACTCAGTATTAATCTCCATGTAAATGTGATAAACCTGAATAAACTAATTGCTTTCTTCGTAGCAATCTTATACGGCTCTTTTCGCATGTTTTACATCCTTGCTTGCTACTAAGGAGTACAGACTAAATATTGTAAACCTAAAGCAAAAAACAGCGACTTTCGACAGGAAAACTCGTATTGAAAGGTCCTGAGAAAGTAAGTGAATTTAGGTCCATTATGTAGTAAATTACTTTCACCTGACTGACGTTACGGACCTTGGAATTTGAAATGGAAATTTTATTTTTCGGAGTTCTTTACGTGAATCTTTCTCCAAAATCATTTCATTCTTTTACTTTCTCGTATACGTACGTTTACACAGAGTATGTATGTAGTACAGAGAAAGTTATATAATGCTACGAAAAATCGATTTCGAGATTTCAACGGAAATACACATTTTGGGGTCCCCTGATACCGAAAAAGTTTTGTTTTCAAAACGTCTGTCTGTCTCTGACTATCTTCGTCTGTCTCCGTGTGTCTGTCTGAGCCATCTAAAGTTAGCAGCGCCCAGAAACAAATCTCTACCAAACTATATCCAAAATTAACGGCTAACTAAATGCTAATTAAGTGCTCTATTCCCGAATTTTCCGCTCCTATAGTTTTCCCAAAATCGTGGGCGCTGCTAGCTTTAGACTAAAGTTAGCAGCGCCCAGAAACGAATCTCTTCCAAACTATATCCAAAATTTACGGCTAATTAAATGCTAATTAAGTGCTCTATTCCCGAATTTTCCGCTCCTATAGTTTTCCCAAAATCGTGGGCGCAAGAAAAACAATTAACATTAGTTCTATCTCCTTCCAAGCCAGAGCAATTTATAATTCATTCTCTACGCAATTTGAAATTCATACTCTACGCCAAAATGTCCCCTAAACAAATACTAAAAAATAATCTATAATCAAATAATTTGCCGCTCACCGCTTAGTTTGAATAACATGGGTTCGAATCCCAAAAATGACCCTCATCCGAACGCTGTGCGCAAGGAAGAACGACGCTCCATCCAAGCCAGCGCATTTCATAATTCATACTCTACGCCAAAATGTGCCCTAAACAAATACTAAATATATTCTGTAATAAAAAAATTTACCGCTCACCTGTTAGTTTGAATAACATGGGTTCGAATTCCAAAAATGAACCTGCACCGAACGCTGTGCCCAAGGAAGAGTGACGCTTCTTCCAAGCCAGCGCAATTTGAAATTCATACTCTACGCCAAGATGTGCCCTAAACAAATACTAAATATAGTCTATAATAAAAAAATTTGCCGCTCACCGGTTAGTTTGAATAACATGGGTTCGAATCCCCAAAATGACCCTCGCCCGAACGCTGTGCGCAAGGAAGAGTGACGCTCCTTCCATGCCAGCGCATTTTATAATTTATACTCTACGCCAAAATGTGCCCTAAACAAATACTAAATATAATTCATAACAAAAATATTTGCGGCTTACCGGTTAGTTTGATTAACATAGGTTCGAATCCCAAAAATGATCCTCGGCGGAACGCTTTGCGCAAGTAAGAGTGCCGCTCCTTCCAAGCCAGCGCAATATGAAATTCATACTCTACGCCAAAATGTGCCCTAAACAAATACTAAAAATAGTCTATAATAAAAAAATTTGCAGCTCACCGCTTAGTTTGAATAACATGGGTTCGAATCCCAAAAATGACCCTCATCCGAACGCTGTGCGCAAGAAATAAAGACGCTCCTTCCAAGCCAGCGCAATTTATAATTCATACTCTACGCCAAAATGTGCCCTAAACAAATACTAAATATAATTCATAACAATAAAATTTGCCGCTCACCGGTTAGTTTGATTAACATGGGTTCGAATCCCAAAAATGATCCTCGGCGGAACGCTGTGCGCAAGGAAGAGTGCCGCTCCTTCCAAGCCAGCGCAATATGAAATTCATACTCTACGCCAAAAAGTGCCCTAAACAAATACTAAATATAATCCATAACAAAAAAATTTGCCGCTCACCGGTTCGTTTGAAGAACATGGGTTTGAATCCCAAAAATTAACCTGCGTCGAACGCTGTGCCCAAGGAAGAGTGTTGCTCCTTCCAAGCCAGCACATTTTATAATTCATACTCTACGCCAAAATGTGCCGTAAACAAATACTAAATATATTCTATAATAAAAAAATTTGCCGCTCACCGGTTAGTTTGAATAACATGGGTTCGAATCCCAAAAATGACCCTCGCCAGAACGCTGTGCGCAAGGAAGAGTGCCGCTCTTTCCAAGCCAGCGCAATTTGAAATTCATACTCTACGCCAAAATTTGCCCTAAACAAATACTAAATATAATCTATAATAAGAAATTTTGCCGCTCACCTGTTAGTTTGAATAACATGGGTTCGAATTCCAAAAATGAACCTGCGCCGAACGCTGTGCCCAAGGAAGAATGACGCTTCTTCCAAGCCAGCGCAATTTGAAATTCATACTCTACGCCAAAATGTGCACTAAACAAATACTAAATATATTCAATAGTAAAAAAATTTGCCGCTCACCGGTTAGTTTGAATAACATAGGTTCGAATCCCAAAAATGACCCTCGCCCGAACGCTGTGCACAAGGAAGAGTGCCGCTCCTTCCAAGTCAGCGCAATATGAAATTCATACTCTACGTCAAAAAGTGCCCGAAACAAATACTAAATATAGTCTATAATAAAAAAATTTGCCGCTCACCGCTTAGTTTGAATAACATGGGTTCGAATCCCAAAAATGACCCTCATCCGAACGCTGTGCGCAAGAAATAAAGACGCTCCTTCCAAGCCAGCGCATTTTATAATTCATACTCTACGCCAAAATGTGCCCTAAACAAATACTAAATATAATGCATAACAAAAAAATTTGCCGCTCACCGGTTAGTTTGATTAACATGGGTTCGAATCCCAAAAATGCTTCTCGGCGGAACGTTGTGCGCAAGGAAGAGTGCCGCTCCTTCCAAGCCAGTACAATATGAAATTCATACTCTACGCCAAAAAGTGCCCTAAACAAATACTAAATATAATGCATAACAAAAAAATTTGCCGCTCACCGGTTAGTTTGATTAACATGGGTTCGAATCCCAAAAATGATCCTCGGCGGAACGCTGTGCGCAAGGAAGAGTGCCGCTCCTTCCAAGCCAACGCAATATGAAATTCATACTCTACGCCAAAATGTGCCCTAAACAAATACTAAATATAATCCATTACAAAAGAATTTGCCGCTCACCGGTTAGTTTGATTAACATGGGTTCGAATCCCAAAACGATCCTCGGCGGAACACTGTGCGCAAAGCGGATGAGTGCCGCTCCTTCCAAGCCAGCCCAATATGAAATTCATACTCTACGCCGCCAAAAGTGTCCTAAATACTAAAAATAATATATAATCAAAAAATTTGCCGCCCACCGCTTAGTTTGAATAACATGGGTTCGAATCCCAAAAACGACCCTCATCCGAACGCTGTGCGCAAGGAAGAAAGACGCTCCTTCCAAGTCAGCGCAATTTATAATTCATACTCTACGCCAAGATGTGCCCTAAACAAATACTAAATATAATCCATTACAAAAAAATTTGCCGCTCACCGGTTAGTTTGATTAAGATGGGTTCGAATCCCAAAAATGATCCTCGGCGGAACGCTGTGGGCAAGGAAGAGTGCCGCTCCTTCCAAGCCAGCGCAATATGAAATTCATACCCTACGCCAAAAAGTGCCCTAAACAAATACTAAATATAATCTATAACCAAAAAATTTGCCGCTCACCGGTTAGTTTGAATAACATGGGTTCGAATCCCAAAAATGACCCTCGCCCGACACTGTGCGCAAGGAAGAGTGACGCTCCTTCCATGCCAGCGCA
>BLKR01013207.1:0-12908 GCA_011170035.1 Teleogryllus occipitalis | reverse complement strand
CACTCCCACACACTCTCACTCCCACACACTCTCACTCCCACACACTCTCACTCCCACACACTCTCACTCCCACACACTCTCACTCTCACACCGTCTTTCTCACCCCTAACCCTTTCTCTCACTTCGTCCGTCGCCTTCGATTCTCTCGTTAGCATACGACGGCCGGAAACTACCTTGTCTGGTGGCTGATCTGCAGCCGTGGCCGCGTGGGTGATATGCTAATTGCAGGCCTTGATCCGGCGGGTTTTGACGGCGCGAAGTTTGCTCAGTATGACTGCCAGTAATGTATTTAGCCCATTTTACTTGGGCTCATGTCGTACGCTTCAATGTTCCGTCGCCTCCGTCCGTTCACGTCACAGTCCAATTGTATTTGACCACTAAAGAAGCGGCCTGCCTACACACTTGTTTCCTGTTTCTAACATGAAGGATTCTCTGACCACGTCGGAAACTGGAAATCGCCTCAGGATTCCTTTCTTTGCGAAACGGCGTAATAGATACATAGAATGGTCCGTGACACGCCGTAAATAACACTTAATCAGGCTTCCAAAATCACTCGGATTCTTTTCATTTCAGCAGAATTCTCAACAGTTCTTCAGAAGAACCCTAGCGGATTTCTCAACCTCTCTTCTTCAGAGATTCTAACCGACTGCCCTTTTTGTAATGATTGCATTTACAAACATGACATTTAGTTTTTTATTTCATGCGTTTTTCTTGTGTGGGTATGCTAACTTACCTTGGCGCACCCCCTTTAACCATTTATTATTTTGATGTTGTGCATAGGTTCCAAATTTTTAATTTTGGTATAAATTAGTTCAAAAATAATACAATATTGTGGTATTTTTAGTTTTTTCTTGTATTTTTTGTGTGGGTATGCTAACTTAACGTTAAGTTAGTGTACCCATTCTTATACGTTATTTATTTTGATGTTCTACATGGGTTCAAAATTTTTAATTTTGGGTATAAATTAATTCAAAATTAGTACAAAATTCAGGAATATTCTTTTTTTGATTTCTGATAAGCGGGTGTGCCAACTATACGTTCATCTTCGACATCACACCCAAGACCCACTCACACATGTCCATCGTCTCGTCAGTCAAGACTTTGCATGACCAACGCCCATCTCTCACCCAAAACATAACTTCTACGAAGTCACCTAGTTACAATTTGGCGAAGTGTGCAGATCAATCACGACACGAACACAAAATATTCGATACCTCAATTTATGTGAATATTTAGTTCATATTGTATAATAATCTGAATGGGATGCACGTAGATATGTTTCTTTTGTTAATAATAATTCTAATTGAGAACCGGTAAAGTTTCACATGTACTACGGTTGTCGTTAGCTAGTATGGCGAGTGTTTCCCTTGCTTCCGACAGATAGCGCGGTTGGAAGTACACAGCTAATTGTTAAGAAGACCATTGTTCTTGCGGCCGTGGGTTTCTTACTGACACAAAAATGAGATAAAACCAATCTTTGATAAAGGTTGATTTTCCTGTTAAAATTTGACTTCAATCAGTGCACAATTTTTCAGTTTTTGAAGCATACACAAACCAAATTATATATATATATATATATATATATATATATATATATATATATATATAAACGATGGAAACGCCAAAAAATCGAAAATAAGCTCCTAAGATAATTTTTTTCATATTTTACCAAATAAACTATTTGGATATTCTGAATGGCTGAGTCAGAATAAGCACTCAAAAGTTGGTTTGCAAAAATGTTTTCCAGGCGCAGGCGTAAACTTCTTCCTAGTGGCAGTGAACGACCTGGGTCATGTGCTGGGACTAGATCATTCCAATTCACCCGAAAGCCTTATAGCACCCTGGCGCCAAAACTAAATCAACTTCAAGTGTCATTCCGACATCATCAACTGCATCCAGGATCTGTACGGATAGAAGAATGTGTACAAGAACGAGGAGTCCGCCATTTTATAACAGAACTTTTAAAAAGACGACTGCCAAGCTCTTTTTCATAAACTATTCCACTGATACTAGAAAAACATAGATACTTATTCGCATAAAAATATTTTTATATACTTAAGTAACAAATATCGGCATTCTTCATTTTTTAATTTTAACCTTGTGTGACACCATATAGACACACGCTTAGCTTTATGATATCAGAAGTAATCTGTGAGACAGTAGGGTCTCACACGTTTAGATAAAAATTCCATATGAACAATATTCTTTCATCTGAAATATATTTGAAGAAATAAAGTATAATAAAGTCTAAATAAAGTCTTAATAAAGCTAGTATGTTGACGAAGATGACCTCTTTATTTCTTCTGATAAGAACGTCAACAACACCAAATCAGAATTCCCACAATTAATGAAATATATTTGTTGCAAGAAGAGGCAATACGTAACTAATTTGCTTTAAATAACTTCAGTATTTCCTTATTAGGTTCTATTTTAATAAAAAGAATTTTTAGAATAATCACACAAGTGCAATAATGTTTTATATAATAATGTTTTATAATAATAATAATAATAATAATAATAATAATAATAATAATAATAATAATAATAATAATAATAATAATAATAAGGGCTTTTTCCTAAGGGCCGGTTGTGTGATGTAGAGATATCTTCAGGAATAGTTATCTCTAAGAACTGCTTTTTTCGAGAATAAACGACTCATCCAGCTGTATGATTCTCTTTATTCCACGGAAAACTACGTCTTGTTTATCTGAAAAGGCGTCTGTGAAAGACAAAGTTGCTACTGCCTTCGATAGGGTCTTGTAGAAATATTTATTCTTGGCTGCTCAAGATTGGACATTTCTGCCTGTTTTTGCACATCGAATCCACGGATCGGGCCAATTGAATCCTCGCACTGTAACCAGTCCAGGTGGAATTGTTTCAGGAGTCTGCACTCTATCATTGTAACAGTATGTATATAATGTGGTAAGGTCAGTACCGTTTTTGATCATTTTATATAGTATCCTATAACGTTGTAATAGCCAATTGTACATCTACAACGTTGTTGTTCTCATATTGTTATGTTTTACCACCTGCCCTGAGGATGAAATAAAAATATTCAGAAACTTCGGCAAACAATGTTGTAATATTTTAATTTACCTATCGTAATACCTCCTATTCTACCAAATTCTACCATATTCCGTGATCTATATTTCCTATATCTACTTCGTGGCCATGAATCTGCAATGATATATATTACTGAAAAATACTTGACAATTTGAATGTAACAGCTTCCCATACAATTCGCATGTCATCATACGACAAATATACTCATAAAAAAGTATACCGCATTAAAAATTAATTATAATGTTTTAATCGAACACCATTTAATGAAAAAAAATATTTTTTACCTCACTGCATCTCTTCCAAATGGACTTTGATCATACAGTTCACCAAATTTCTCTGAGAAAATAGTTATTTTCATATTAAGTGTGTGAAGTTTCCGTTTTTTTCATGGTCGAGATTGAAATTTTTTGCCGAGACCGTAGGTCGAGGCAAAGAGTCTCCATCCAGACCATGAAAATATAATACAAATAGTTTCATAAACTTGTATTGGAAAAAGAAGCCTGGTACTCCGGACAATATAGAAATGCATTTTATAGGGCCAAGATTAGTTAAGAGTATCTTAGATAACAAAAATTCTGTTTATTGCGCTTTTGCTACACAGAAGGAGACTTCCTGTGTAATATTGGATATTATAATTATGTATAGCGAAGATAGTTATGATACTCCAGAGGAGTTGGTGGAGTGTGCATAATTAGCCGTTTCTAACATATATATATATGAAAATATGGTATATATGAAAAATGTTATTTAGAATTTCGTTCTTGGTGCACATCAAAGAATGTGTCAAAAATATCAGAAAATGTAATTTTAGCTTACTTAGAAGAAAAGTCTATAAAAGTAGTACCTTCGACTTTATGGTCAGTATATTCAATGTTGAAAGGTACATTAAATGTGAACGACAACATCAACCTAAACAAATTCACGGAATTAGTGCCGTATTTGAAAAGGAAGTCAGTTGGTTATCACCCCAAAGAGTCAAACATTTTCTCAAGAGAAGATATATCAATGTTCATAAAAAATGAAAATGACAAAGAATATTTGATGATGAAGGCGAGGACAATAAAAATTTCTAATTTATGAACATCTTGTATATGTTTACATTTTGTAAGTTTCCCTTTTTTTCAATTTTTCAGGCTGCATTAAGAGTATATTATGTATTCTTTAGTATTCTAAAACCATGCAAACAAGACTTTTTTTCACGGTAACAAGATAGTTGTCTTGGCAACGATCTTTTTTTAATGGTGATTAAAAAATGACGCAGTTCACGTACTGCTAGCGATGCAAAGAAGTTGTCAGTTGCAGAAAAAAGCCATTTTAGAGCACTATGCAAGTATTAAAGAAATACGTTTCATGTTTATAATCTCTATAAAATATCACTTGTATACATAATCTCTACAAGTATGAAACGTATATCTATCTCTATTTCTGACTATTCAAATCATTCTTCACGACATCCATGACTCTTCGTACTGTGAATTTAGATAGAGTAAATATGTTTATAAACTCATCATCGTATTTGTTCAATAAATCTTGTCTGTGTCGAAACTTACAGTATATTTGCGACGACAAATCCACTAAACTTGAATTCATCATTGCTATCCGAAACTTCGATTACTACACAGTAAACGCGTCTCACTTCTGCTTCTACTTTGAGGTAATTTAACATTATCCGACTAATATATTCGCAAAATTAATGGAATGATTTCTCGCAAGTTTACTCCGTGGATAAGTAGAATTCCTACTCCGTACAACCAGTTTTTATTGTATGCATGGAATACGATGATAGTAGATAATAATTTGGAATAAAGTCGAAATAAATTGTTTATCTTCGCTTTATTCCAAACTCGTACAACTGAGTGTTAATTGACAATTGTTCACTACTTTTACTTGCTTGTAAGCAGCCTCAAATGAGAGAAATATTGACGAACTTAGATATAACTGCGAAATTTACACATTTGAAGTGAGCAAATGTTTTAGTCTGAATGTCTTTACCAGGAAGCTTTAACTAGCTATGACCACTAAATACATCTGGGCCAAGTCAGAAATAAGTTTTTTTCTCTTCCTTGTAAAGATATGTTTAGTTAGTGTTTGTGTATGCTGGACCACATCTGTAAGAAAGCCAAATCTAAAAACCGCTGAGGGTCATTAAGGTCAGGGAAAGATTTCCTTTTTTCTTCCATAAACTGTTTGTTTGGATCAAATAATTAAAATAATCTGCCAACAACATTGCTTACAGATAGCCTCCTCATTCAGCAGTACCAAGATACATCAAGAAGTTTATTATTGTTCATATCTTCTACAAAAGACATGAACTGACGGTGTGTTCTGGCACTTGAGCGAATACAGTTCACAATGTTTAGAACTACCTGCATAAAATGCAGTTATTGAAAATATTTTTCTGCGAAATGTTCTCTGTGAATAATACAATGTACAGGTAGGAATTCACGAAATGATGTGTCAGCATTTAAATGCTCAATAAGCCCTTGTTTCGTGCCAGTCGTATATAGGGCACCATTGGCAGCAATGCTGACAATATTACCGATAGTCACACTTTACGGAGTTTTACTGCAAAACACCAGCTAGGGCAACTAGAATGTCACCACCACGAGTAACGATCATCTAATGTAACCAGGCCTAAGAATTCTTCCACCTTGAAGTCCTTTGACATGTACCTCACATAAGTGGCTAGGTGTGGTTTATCTTTGATGTCCGTAGACTCGTCCAGAGCCAGACTTATTGCTGATCAGACGCTTAGATTTTTGTAAATTATTTAAAATATTCGCAGTGCAAATAATAGAAATTCTGTTCTGTATTTTGTGCCTAGCAGCGTGCATTTTGTTGATTACTTTCTGCATTTACTTATTTTTGGGTTATAAAACAAATAGTTCTATGTTCGTCTCAATAAACTCACCCTCTGTGTAAGGCTTTTTTGTTTTTGCAATATTAAAAGCCAAGATGAAGCCATCGTCAGTGGTCAAATCTGCTTCCTTGGTAAAAGTTGACATAACACTACTCCGACCATGAAGTTTTTCCTGTATTGATTTCAGTTTGGGTTTCCTTAACCGACAGCCATAAGGAAATTATTTAATCCATTTGGGTTAGAGTCATGATGGTATTTTAGATTCCCAGCCCTAAACTGTCTCGAATTTATTTGACACAAAAGACGCATTGGCTTACAGTTTCTTTCTCGGACTACAAACTTCTTTGAAAAATATGCAAATACAATAATACTCGTATAGTAAAGTGCAACCCTGCGTAGCCGAGGTCGTTGAACTAGGAGTGACATAACTCGACCACTACTCATGTCATATGCATACCTTAGGCTGGATATAAAGCACGATGTAATTATATATATATATATATATATATATATATATATATATATATATATATATATATATATATATATATGAGTCAATATCTACGGAGGTGGGCGGCGGCGGCGTGGATCGGGCCGTCCGTGGTTGGTCAACAAGTTGTATTTTTTTTTTTTTTTGAGATTACATTTCTTCAATAGGAAATCAGGGACGAAGGAGCGAAGGTCATGCCTCTGTTGTTCCACACCCTTCCGACGAAAAAGAAAACAAAGTGCATCGTTTCGAGAAACAAACAATGACATTTAGTACAGAACAGTGGTACACAGACTTCTTCATGTCCTTAAAAAACACAAGAAAGACAATCCAGAAATAATGTTTCTACAGTGTACAATTGTTTGATTTCCTGTAAACCAAAAACAATAAGAAAAGCAAAAAACAAGAAGAAGTAATGTTTCTAGAAGTGTTCTGAGGATTATAGCCAACTGATTTATTTTCTTTAAAAAGTGTGTAAAAATCAAATTATTTACTTTGAACAAATAACTCAGTCATTTGGAATGCATATTATCCTTCCTGATAATCTGTACAACAATTATGTCCATTTACACCAAAACAATTCAGAATTTTATAATGCTTATAAAAATTCTCATATTTTAAATAAAAATATCTAATATCCAATTTTTTTCAACGTACAAGAGAAATATAATTTTCAATGTAAACTCTAGAATAAAAATTCTGTACTAATTCTCCAAAAATTGTGAAGAAAAATAAGATTCAAAACTGACAAAGTTTTTCATTGCTTTTGTTAAATACTTGATGTAGTATTTAACATAAGTAAATAAGTATGTAGTAATAAGTATGGAATATTTAACATAAGTAAATAAGTAAATAAAAGTAAAGAGTATGGATTATCATTCCTCAAACTCTTAAATGGTAATAATAGTTCATTACCATACAAGGTATCATTGCAACATTCTGCCCTCTTTATCCTGCAGGGTCACATAGTAATCCTGTCACATGCTAATTCTACGTACCATGAAATCACATCCTACAAATTACAATCAGAAGAAAATCATGGATAAACATTTTGATGAAACGGGTTGGTAGTAGAAAGCTGCGTAACTGGTCTCCTCCCGCTCAACTATTTATTTCACAATATGTGATATTGACCAATCTCCAATAAAATATTCCACTAACACAGAGAAACTGCAGGGTCTAATCCCCAACTTCAGAAATTAACAACTCTTGACATTTCTTATAGTAAGCAAATTGCAATATAAGTTACAAATAGAAAGCACATTATTGTCAACTACCAGTTATTGAAAGTGAAAGTTCATCTTTCTTCAAACTCTTTTTCCATTAATCAATAATTTGTTCACAATCCCCATATGCAGATAGTTTATTGAAAATCGATACATTAATACGCGCAAATTCATTTATCAGTCTCGTTAAGTCTTCAACTTGGAATAATGCAATAAAACACCTTGTATTTAAAAGAATATTACACATCTGGCAAACGTACAGTCAGAAAATGTCACTTGCCCCTTCAAATGACTGATTCTCTAACCTCACACCTACACAATTTAATCCGTGGATAAAATGCATTGTTTGCACTCACATTAATCAGTTAAGACTCCAGTTCACGTATATACGTATATATTCAATTACATTTGCATGTATCTGACCCTTCATCCTGCAACGCACCTCGAACACTACACCACCTCCCCTCATGAATTAAATGTTCCACAACAAACTCAAGAACATTAGATAATCACATTTACCTTCTCTCATATTTGTAGTTGAGAGCTGCATCCCACGGAAGAGCAACACAGCACCAAAGAGTATATCTCAGAGACGGCACTCAATGTTAAACCGAGAGGCCTTATTTGCCCAACTTCCGGTACCGCCATATGCAATTGTATTGATTCTATTGGGCAAATGAACAGCCAATAGCGTAGAAGTAAGAGGGAATTTTGAAAAAAATGGTACGCGAGAATTTTAAAATTTCACTTCCCATATTTTTCCACCCTATTCCAACCTTTACTAAAAAATAACAGAAATAGTTGTAAGAATTTAATGGAAGAAGAGTCAAATTATAGCAGTAAAGTCTAGTATTTATTGAGCATATTGACATTACACAATTTTATAATTTCAATAGCATTAACAATTTTGTAATACAAAAGACAATAAACACATTACACCAGTACAAATGTAACTTTACTTGTTTAGAGACATGTAAAATTAATGTGAATACTATGGAATGATTACTGTATATGAACAGTACTGAAAAGAAACAAATGAAAACATTACCGCACCTTTGCTAAGGTAAAACAAATGGTTACGATAGAATTGGCAAAAGTGCCGTTTTATTTTGCGAGTAGAAAATGTGGTGACGTGAGGCTGATAGATCGAGTGCCCTAATCCTGCAAACAAAATAAAATCACTCTCACCATGTCTTGACACAGTATTACTGCCTTTTATTTTAATTCAAAAATACAAATCACCTAATTATGCACTAAGTTACAATAACGTCAGTAGTAGCTGAATAGGTCAGATGACAGTATTATGTTTGTTTCTTGCTTTACCAGTTTATCTGAACATTTGAGCATTGTGCCATTTTTAGCACAAGTGGGTTTAACAATCTATCCTTATTCCAATTTCAATTTTATCGAGATATATTGTAAGGTCATGTGGATTATAACGTCACATTTCTTAACCAATGGGTGTAATTTCTTAATGTCCAGTTTTTTTCAAAAAAGTTCATTAAAACAGAATAGTGTGTAACGTCGTGAGTAGGGATCTACGTCACAAAGATACAGACACGAGTGGGTATTTACAATTTATTTACAATAAATTATGTACACTAGTTACAGACCTCACTCTAAGGTGTTTGTCGGAGCTACCTGCAGCAGCCCCCCTCTCCCAACACGCGCCTTGCGGCCGCGCCTGCGTTTAGCCAACTCGGCCGATTTGCAACTTGGCACCTGGTGTGCCTCGGCAGACACTCTGCCCCGAAGTATCGAGCATACTTCACAGTGTTCGAGACTCGAACACCCACACGTGCCTACAGCACTTCCGCGCCAGACTTGGCCGGACAAGTTTTGCGGTGTTTAGCCGCGAGGAAACCAGAAACGTTACCCAACCCAGGGCTTCTGCGACAGCCCTTTTATATGCTCGAGTCACATGACTTCCGCGTCATCATTCCCCTCACGCACTCGTCTTGAGGCGTCTGCTTTCGCCGTTGCAAGTTGCACCCGGCACCTACAAGCCCTCTCCCCTTTTGGACTTTCCCTGAAGGGTTGGCCTTTGTTTGGAAGCCTATTTTTGGCTCCCTCATCCCCATACCTTGCGACTTGTCTCTCCGGAGCAGGGAGTCAAGTCTATGACGCTACAAGTGCATTTAAAACTAAGGGTGCATTTATAATTTCACATTTATGAGAACATAACCAAAAATAAGACTTGGAAATCAATATTTTTTAAAATTCCCTACCAGAGTTCCAAGGAATGTTTCGTTGGATGTAACCCCATTAAATGAGCTCATCTTTGTACCTCCACTACTTAGTACAGGTGACCAGAAATGTGCAGGATCTTATGTTCAATTTAAAATGAAATTTATTATTTGATATTCACAGTTTATCGCATCCAATGACAGAGTATACATTCATTTTAATGCTCCATCACGTATACTATTACGAACTGTCAGATCAGAAGAGGTGTCTGCAACACCTCTGCGGAGAATTAAGAATGCCATTCACTGCACATAACAATTATTCTTTAAAATTTTCTCTCTGTGCTTTGACTCCTCAAAGAAAATAATTTTAAAAACAAAATTATCTCTTCACGTTATCTTACATTATTGGAGTATACTTTTAAAATTAAAATTATAGATCAACATTATTTTCATTCTTATGAGCCATTTCCATGCCTTTTTAACTGCAAAATCAGAATATCGGCAATAATCTTTAACATTTTTTTCATGTCAGTCTGCCTGCAATTCCAATCTGGTAAATATTCCCTAATATTAAATAAGGGCATGAAAAAGGCTAGGAAATGTATCTGCCACACTTGATGTACCAGCATTCTGAAAGGCAGAAGTTCTTCTGTAACAATCAATAATAAATTATAACCAATACACTATGGTTTCAGCAGCATACTTCTATTTGCCTTTCACACACATCCAAAAAACTCACCATTTTCAGTATGAACTGCCTGTGTACAAGAATCTGAAAATTTTAAAAAAGGATGGTAGGACTAACTTTAAACTATCTACTGTTGTGTAAACAAAATTAATATCCCCCCCAAAAAAAATTGCCTCGCGCATTTGCAATCTTCAAAAAATCTGTCCTGTTTTAAGCTCTATTGCCAAGAGGGACAGATGAACTACAAATGTAAACAATAAAAAGGAATTAAACTGTGCTACACTTTGGACAGATGAATTCTATATAAAAAATTTTACCAGTTACAGCCATTGAAGTTGGTGACATATCGATGTGCTCAAACAAAAATGAACATAAACATAAAAAAGAAGTTCCACAAATTTCAACTAAATTATTTGAGCGCCCTTTCAAGACAAATACTTACCACTAATACTGTCAGCAAATGTATTGGGCTCATTTTCTGCAGCATACCACAGTTTCTATATCCATCCTGTGAATTATTATCACAAATTTTCAGTAGTATTATTGTTCCCAGTTATATGCTGTTGTAGAAAATGATCTTTCATATTGACTCACTAATGATTAAATATGCATTTGGCGAGAGCTGGTTCCCAATATCTTTTAGCCATTCTCGCTCTAAAACATAAATTATTTATTTTACAATCGTAATTTTAAAAAATTGTACAACAGCAACATTAATCAACAAATTACAAGCCTAAAAACGTAAGATACGAAATTGAAACTCACTTTTTCACATTCCTTGGAAACAAATCACCGCGTTTAAGTGGCTAATTTTCATTTGAATTTACGCAATTGGACACCCGGCATCTTCTTGTAGTCAAAACACACACTTCAGACAATGCGATTTAGCTGTAAATCACAATATTTCTTTCATAAACTCAAAATAACTGGTGGCTAGAGATCGTTAACGGTCCCATAATAAATACGTATCGCCCACACACTCTACGCTCCTGGAGACAGAAATTCAACCGAAATCAACCAACTGAGATAGCACAGATTCACCGTCAGAGCGCGTTGGTGAAAATACGATTGCATATTGCGTCGCGCGTCATAATTCAATTAACGGCAACTTCCGGCCTATCTAGTGACAGACGACTGGCTCCCACCATAAAGAAAGACTTTTGGAGCGCACGTAATTCCCGACACTGCCCTCTGCACCAGCGAACTCTGTTTGCAACCCTCGCCACTTCCGCTGGTGGCAAGGGGCGCGCACTTCAAACTACGTTGCCGCTCGCTCCCCTCGCCGCCAATCTCTCCGACGCGACGCTCTCTCTCCGACTCTGTCTCTCTTTCCGTCTCTATCTCCGTTTCTCTGTCTCAGTTTGACTCTGTCTCTTGTTTCTCTTCTCTTCTGCCTCTCTCTGCTCCACTCATTAACTTTTACTTGTATATTATGCACCTTTTGGAGCAGGTGGGGTAATTTCGAGAAGCGTCGGACCAACAAATATGTAATAGAATGATTAAGAAGATTTCATCCTGGAGATTACGAAATGAGAAACGTTTCTCTGGGCTTTTGAACATAAAATATTTTTAATGCCCTAGAACGCTTCGTTTATGTGTTATTTCACGATATATTTAAAAAAATTATATCGAATGTTGCGGGTTGCATTTGACATGAATATTTTGTTTTGTTCTACAGTTCTAGGAGTTATTACAATATTTACACCTCATACATCTTCTGGGTGAAAAACACACATCATTTATAGCATACATAGTTTTGCTTACTAATACAAACATGTATACAAATCTCCAATAATGAAATTATTAACGACATGACAGTTGTCAAAAAATTGCATTAATATTAAAACATGCCCGACGTTGACTGGTGCCAATTTGAAACAAGCCCAGTCTTTCTATTTACTAACAAGTTCCACTTGGAGCGACATTTTGAAACATATTTATTACTGATAAATGTGATTTGGTCGCCAGGAAAAGGTTACACTTGAAACTCAATGATTCCTACGTAATTTAAATATCTCTCCTTATACAATTATAATGGGCTAAATCAGTTAATTGGGTTCGAAGTTCCTAATTGTTGGCACTTACTCTGCAACCAATTGTTGAATCTGCCATCCATACGGATTGGTGAGGAATCTGAAAATATTATTAAAATGCTGGATTGCACGTAACGAACAATGATAATCAAGCTTTCTTTGAACTTAACAAATTGGAATTTATTTTAATGATAATCAAAAATGAACCAATCTTTGGTCATGACCAGTTTTCTCTATGACAGTAGTTATAAAACCTTGTTGTGGGGCTCGCAAGAGGGCGGAGGTAGCGTCGGCAGATGCGGCGACTGCAGTGAGGGAGGTGCATCGCACCCGCGAGACTGGCAGTGAGCGGACGGATT
>BLKR01013206.1:0-12909 GCA_011170035.1 Teleogryllus occipitalis | reverse complement strand
GTAACTACGACGTCATTATGTAATGGCCATCTATTTTTATATATTTACATACATAAAGAGAGAGAGAGAGAGAGAGAGAGAGAGAGAGATTCTATAATTCTTTTCGTATACTGTAATACATAAAGCTATCGTCCCGATTCATGAAGACGAACAATAAGAAGAATTCAAAAAATTTCTAACAGCCATGCTGCGGAGTTGCCATTGGTTTGCTGACTAAAAGCCTGTTAGACGGGAAATTCGAAATTGCAATTTCGAAAGTTTCCAAAATGCACTAAATTCGGCATCTATATTAAAAAATTATACAAGGTCTTTTTTAAAGAAGTGATTTTTAGAACATATTCCATTTAGCATATAAACCTATATAACCAAAATAGTACTTTCGTAATGTCAAGTTTTTGCAATTTTCGAAAATGTCGAAGAATTTGCCGAAAATGGGAATAGTATCACTTTCTTCACAGTTCTTTGCTACATACAAGGGAAAATTTAAAGAAAAAGATTGAATCTGATATTGAGACAATAATTGTTTAACAATTGCCTACGTTTCACGCAAAATTATACGAACACTACTCATTTTTAATGAATTGCACATATTTCAAAATCTGATTTTGAAAAACAAATTTAATTACAGGAAACTATCTATTTTCAATCTTGTGTTTTTAGGAAGACTGAACAAATTATGAATTTTTGCAATTTTCGAAAATTCAGTGTTAAAAAATTGCCACATACGCCATTCTTTTACACGTATTTTGCTCTATCCGAGAAAAATTGAAATAAAAATTTGGAGCCATTTTTGAGAAATTTTTGATAATGCTGTTGACGCTTCATGCAAAGTACCTTCAAAAATCAAAATATCAAATTGAAGGAACCGCGACATCAGTTACATCGATCGGGGAATATCAATTGTCGTGAAAATTTTACTAATAGTTTATCTTCAAGTGTTGTTGACAGACAGACTGTTACAACGGAATTGATGTGAACCGATTTTTCCGTATCAAGGACCCCAAACGTGGATTCTGACCATACAAGGTGTGAGAGGAATAAAGAACGATTTGACTACATACACTAACAAGATTTATCCACTTTTTCGTTACAGGGGCGCGGTAATAGGAGTTTTTTGTCGAAAATTCGTTTTCTCCGAAGTGTTACAATGCTTTCACTACACTGAGTAACCAGTCTGCGAGAAAGAAAAATTAAGAGGAATCACATACGTATATTTTAAATCGGTAGATGAAAAACCCAATGTTGTTGTTGACTTGCTGAAATCGGAAACAAAAACTTGGCACCTTACAAATTCATTGTGTATGTATTATTCTTATCAATAATCATTCAATAAAAGCTCCAAACAGATCGTTGATTTTATCTAATCCCCTCGACTTTGTCATCTCAATGATCGAAAAATTAAAACGTGTGACCGCGTAGCTCAAGAATGAATGGAATGAATAATCTTCAAATCCTCTGAAAATGGTAAGCAGACGAGTTTAAATGTGTATAAACTTTATTATAGCTGAATTCGATTTTGTTCTCGAACTTTTTATGAAATAAAATCGAATTTGTTTTCTAAAAATTAGGGGCAATATGTCATTGGAAGGAACGGAATGAAAAAGGCTCTCAAAATATTTCATTAGTTACTGACTCTCGTATCCTCCGTTAACTTTCACAGAAACTCATACGTCCTTGGTGGCGAATTTGGTCAAAGGGCTTTCATCTTTCACAAATTCTATGCAAATGTTTTCAACGAGTTTCAAGCATGCACCAAATCGTGGCCTTACAGTGTTATGTTATTCATACGATAAATCACTGTGATGAACGGGCGTGTGGTTTCGTTGAAATTCCTGCACACAAGACGCATACATTACGAAAAAAATTGATAATGTTTAAGGGCCTCTATCGTCCAATCATGCAATAGAGCACTCTCACGAAAATGAATTTTATACATAAATTAAAAAAATTAAAGTAGTTATTAAGGTTAATAATATATTTAAGTCTACCAATACTTTCTCTTCGAAGATTGATTATCTCGTAACTGATGAGGTATCTAGTTCTGAAAATATATTGCATGTTAATTCCCGGGAGGTAGCGGTGTTCTTCGCATGCTAGATCGTGATATTTGGCGCCAACTTACACGTGGGCTTGAGGGTATTTTCGCCTCCAGACATCTCCGCCAGCGGGGCACTGCTCCAGTCGGGAAATGTGTGGTAGTGTAGCGCATGTTACTGTACATGTGTGTAAGGGAGAGAGGAGAGTGAATGAATGAAGAAGAAAAGATCGCACAGAATCCATGACCTGTTCCTTATGTTACTACTCCGACATTCGTCTGGTATTGATCGAGGAAACGTCGAAAAAAATACTAAACAGAGCAGCCGACCGCTAGAATTCTCTTCCAGACAGCGGCTGAATTCGACCTAGTAAGCTAACTAGTGTCGAAAATCAACCACCGACCAATCCTAGATCCTCTCGGTCGGAGTTGCTGTAGTGGCAACAGTTGTTGCCCCGAGCCAACTCAGCTCGTTTTCAAAGAAGATTCCAATGCAATGAACAGTCTCGTCTCGGATGCTACTGTCTCTGTATTACCTAACACGCTACACACTCACGAGGCCTGTGGTACTCTTAACTGGTGCGAGGCCACCGCCGCCGTTGTGAGTCACGCCCACTGCGCAGGGCTGCCGTGCGTTCGGCGAGAGAGCGGAATTTGCGAGCGCGGGGACCGGGTGAGACGGACCCGGCCCGGGGGAGGACGGAGGACGGAGGACGGGGGCCGAGGGCGGGACACAGCCTGCTTTTGAGAGGGCCCGCCCGGCGCGCGGCTTTTGCTGCGGAGCGCGGCAGGAGAGGCGGAGCAAAGGATTGCAGAAGTGCAGGCGCATAACCTGTGGACGTTTTCCGGGAGATAGGCGGAGGCGAAGGCGGGGCGGGGCGGGGCGGGGGAGGGCTGGGCCCGGATGGGTAGCGTTGCCGCTTTGAGTCTGCGACGGACCTAAGCCCCCCTCCTTCCCCAAACTGGGCATTGCGCCGAAAAAATGCGCGCCAAGGGCCAATGGTGCCCTCTCCTATATATTTTGATGGTCTACGAAATGTTCGTTTCCTCTTCTTCCCCGTTCGCTCGGCGATGCCCTTCTTCCTCTTCCACGTGTCTGCTTCATACTGTTTACGCCAACTTCATGAAAGCTTCCGTCCTTCTTTTCGAATACGAGTAGACGTCACGACAATGCAGTTCAGAGACAAACGATCGCAAGACTTACGGAATGTTAGAGCAAGAATAAAAAGAAGGGTGAACTTTCATGAGTTATCTCTCTTTAGAAACACCTTCAATGTTCTTGGGAAGAAGTAAAATCATATTGCAGAAGAAAAAAGTTAACAGAACTTTTTAAAAGATCCACTTCACTCCCTTGGTTATTGCGAAAAAAATAAAACTCTGTAAAAGAAAGTGTAATGACTGGTTTTGGAAAATTCTAAAAAAATCTTTTCTGCTTCAAAATATGAACAGATCGCTTAAGATCGCCCACGAGTGCGCAAAGTTTCTGAAAAAACGAAATATTCGCGGACTTCCTAGCGCAATAGTGGCAATGTGAGTTGCATTTCAAAAACCTGGCAATTCAACCATCAAAAGATGTTCAGCGATATCTGCAAACTACTCGAAAACATGAAACAAAACTACAGATTCATTTGAAAAGGGCAATCGTTATCTCCCTAGCGTTGGCGCGTAAAATCGTAATGCCAAGCCTGCGCGGAGGTCAGTGACACTCCAAGTACAGTTAAGACTTAATCACGTTGAGAATTAATTTTTGTCAAGATATCTCTGAAACTGGAAGCAATTTATTTATTTAGTCAAAAACTGTATGTGACGTATGGGGGAGAAAATGATCTGCGCACGCTTTCTTGAGTTTCAGAATCCCTTCCCAACAATTTAACTATTAATGTTTGAAAGATAAAAATAATAATAATAATAATAAATTTAAAAAAGCGAGAGATTAACATTTCAAAAACTAGATATTTTCGTTGCCGAATTATAGAAAACTTATTTTTAACGGTAAAGGAACGAACAGATTTGATTTTTCTGTATTGTTAACAAAATAGAAACTCACCCTAAGCTCTACTACCACTACAAGCAAAAGGAAAGTTCAACAAAACGTGCGCATAGTGAAGCTACATTTACGTCCAGAAGCAAATCATGTGACAATGACAAGTGGATTAGTATAATTTTTGCATCACTTTGCATTTTAAAGCGTTAAAATATATATTCGGGCATAATCTTAATATTTCTCGGTTTTCGGGTTCGCTGCAAATACTAAGGCTATTTCTAAATCTTGAGAATCTTTATTTTCCATAATTAACTTTATCGGGATGTATGCCACACGTGCAACACACTCTTTCTGTCCTGTACCAAGAAGATGGTTGGGGCCAGCCGAGAAAAAGAGACACTTTCTGGGGATGTGGTGTGGGCAGGTTATCACAGAATTCATTAGATTGTATTTGGCCTTTATTTTATAAACAGAAATATTCAGTTTTTTGGATAGCAGATTTACATCAAATTAAAAATAATGAAATACGTATGCAATTTATGAAAATGTATAATATATAATTGACATTTAAAATAGAGACGTGAAGGGATGTCCTAATCCTGTGTCGTTAGGAAATTCTGTCTACATGCCAGGTCATTGATGTTTCTCTTATGTTCAAGGAGTCTTGTACTCAACTTATACTTAGTTTGATCAGTGTATGATCTATCACAGTCCTTACAAATGAGCTGATAAACTACATTCTTGGGTTCTAATTGCTGTCAAGGATTTTTTTAAGTTTTGGACTTTAAGACATCTCTTGAACACTTAACTAGTTTGAGTTGGAATTTGGTTATATTTATTCGTGGGATGTAGTGTAATTACAGTGCCCGATTCATAAATTCTTTACCTCGAAGTGGTGCGGTAGCATTACTGCGAGGTTTCCCATATTTGATAGAGTAGTCGTTCTTATTTCTCTGTTCGCAACGTTTAAAGGGTAGTCATTAAAGATCAAGATCCCTACAATTTTGTGTAAATTATTAGTATGGAACCAGGAAGACGACAATTGCATTGCTCTATCAACTAAATTTGAAACAATATACTTATTGACAATAGAAGGGTGCTTAGATAAATAATTCAAGGCAGGCCCAGAAAAAACAGGTTTGTTGTACCAAGATGTTTCAAGCATTGTCGGGTTTCTAAAAATGGTCACATCTAAAAAGTTTATAGAAAAATTTGTCTCGGTTTCTAACAGAAATTTAATTTTGTCATTCAAAGGATTAAATTTTTGTAATAAACTATCTTTTACGTGTTCTGGTAGAACAAGAAAAGTATCGTGAACATAACGTGTATAATAATCAAAGTTCAAATCACTGAAGACTTGTGACATGAGATGTCTCATCACAATCTCAGAAAGTAAGGAGCTGATCGAACCACCGATAGATCTACCTTCTAACTGGTGGTAAACTTTCCCATTAAATTGAAATTTCACATGTCTTAAAATCGTAGTAAAAACTAAAACAACTTTGTGCGTTGGCATCGTAGGTAAATCATTCTGATCATTAACAAAATTACGCAAGAAAGGATTAAATCGGGGGGAATAGATGGAAACATTGCAACAACGTCTAACGATATAATTCTTGAAATGGAATCGATAATCAGTTCTCGCAACTGACTGACGAATTGTGTTTAACAAACGGATTTTTTAATTGAAGGTTGCATTAAGTACAAGGTCATTAGCGACCACTATTGATTAACGTTAGGAATATCTATATACTGAATGAAGTGGTATGGTGATGATGAGGAATGAAAGGACGAACACAAATACAACCATGACCCAGGCGGGACTCGAGCCCGCGATCATTCAGGCCGAGATTGCTACAACACTACCATGCCTTAGCGATCTCGGCCACATGGATCGGCTTTAACGGATATTAGAGAGTTTGTGAACGCCACAGCGGACAGCACTATCGATCTTCTGCGCACGCGCAGATGCACTAAAGTGATGCGAAACTTGAACTGCGCTTGCGCAGAAGATCGATACCGCTTTAACGTTTGAGGGTGCACAATCTCCCTATTGTAACGCCCCGAGCGCGCGTTACCAGAGAGAGCGCTGCGTGGCCTTGGGTGGTGGACTGTTACATTATCAAATTACAAAAATCAAAAAAATATTTATATAACATACGACAATACGTATATCATCGGATTCGTCTTTTTACGCTCGTCATAATAGACTAAAAAACGTGTATTTTTCAATTTAAAAAACCAAACTTTCCTCTATATCTCGTAAAATACAAGCGATAAAATAGAAACGAATACATACATCAATTACTCATTCGTTCATGCACTTCCATGAAAACTGCAATACAATAGCTTCAACCGTTGAAAAATTACAGGGGGTGCTAAAGTTACGCGACATAACCTGTATATTGGCATTCAGTTAAATGCAATTCTTTTTTACTTCGATTTCAACAATAATAATCAGGAATTTCAGTAACAGATTTATCGGGCAATTGAGTTCTAAAACAAAATATATACATAAAATTCCCCTTTGCAAAGCGGGCCCGAAGAAAACTTTAGACAGCTTTTAACACATTAATTGTTGAGTCTTTTTCTAGTGTAACTCAATTTGGAGTCACAGGTTTGTTTGCGGGTTCAAACCCGATCGAAGCCGTGGATTTTTAAGGGCGAAAAAATCCTTCGTACGCCTTCCTTCGGAGGGGAAGTAAAGCCGGCTGTCCCATGTTAGTACATTTACTGCATGTAAAAAATCCTCAAGCCTAAATGATGCCTCTGAGCTAAATTCAAATCGCCTGTTTCGTCGCCCAAGTAATACCTCCTTTCTCCCATGGTTGGTGAAAGGAGTGTAACGAAATTTACGTGGTCAGACGGAAGAGCAGGCCTCATGGCCTGAGTCTCGCCATGTAAAATAAGGCCAATTCAATTCAACCTCATGCTAATGAGGAGTATACAACATCTTAGATGCATACATCAACTGCCTTGCGTGATAAATTGATACACTCCTAGAGATTAGACACTTTTCACATCCAGCGTTCTTTTAGTATTTATCTGGGTACATAGCTCTTGTTAAAATAAGTAAGTTCAAAGTGCTATCTTGAACGTTCTGGCTCCTGCAGTCAGAGGTCATTCCCTTTGTGCGATTAGCCGATTGCCAATGCAACAGCGCCTTATTCTGCGATGGAAAATACGAAGGGAAGAAAATGTTATTTGGTGCGAACATGGTCTAGCGAGTACACATTCACATCGAATCCGATGTCCAAGTAACACTGACATTGATAGGGGGTACACGAAGTTGCTGCAGCCCAGCCAAGGCTGTAACAATTTCTTATTTTTGTAAGATTTCAAAATACAAACTATATTTTGACCTCTTATGTCAACAACACTTGCTGATAAATTATATTTTGCAATTTTTTAATCAGATTTTTGACCCTACTGAAAGACTCTTAACATTAGTTCAATACGGTCGCCTCCAAAATATTCCTGCACGAGCATCGTTTCTGTGGCGATCCTGTACTGTGAGCAAGTATACCCATCAATCATTTACTGCCATCTAGAAGATCTCATTTCTTTCGCCCATGCTGTTGAAAATACGATTACAGAGCACTCTAGTCAGAGCAACTCGGAAAGAGTTGCTAAGAGCCGTGGTTACAGTGTTTCCTCTAGATAATGTTAGCAAACTTCGCTTTAGTTTGAAGTATGAAATTGAAATGAAGAGCTCCTTCGGCATTTCTTTTGAGTTAATCCTCTAAAAACTCAAAACTGCATGACGTAACTATTTCAAGATATGTGATATTGAGCAGTTTGATATCTCGCTTTATTTCAGCAGAGCTGAATTAAAAAACAAACTGTAAAACGCGGTATTGAGGAAAAGTGATTGCATATTCATTTATTTAAATTACTTTAAATGGTGATTACTTCATGTTTAGAGTCGCCCACAAACTTGTGATTACTTTATGTTTCACCTTCTTGGTTTTGTATTTACAGCCAACGCCCGTATGCCAGAATTTTAAAACGTGTTTTATATTTTGATTAACTGTCATTCAGGAATGAAAG
Source organism: Teleogryllus occipitalis (assembly GCA_011170035.1). Taxonomy (NCBI): domain Eukaryota; kingdom Metazoa; phylum Arthropoda; class Insecta; order Orthoptera; family Gryllidae; genus Teleogryllus; species Teleogryllus occipitalis. Next base: position 4,840 of record BLKR01013206.1, on the reverse strand, counting down.
TTTTGTAGTATATCCGTTGTTCTGCCTTTCTGCAATACTGCATCTTATGTGGTGTTCATTGAGGCTGACGAGGCTAAAAATAAAAATAAAAGGAAATGTTGCGTTTATGTCAGTTAGCACCTTATATGTTTGCGCTAGAACTATTGAGAGGATGAGACATTTGGAAATATCGTGTAGCTTGAATATAGAGATAAGTGATTTGTGAGTGTATTGGTCAAATGTCATCACTGTTATTGAACTCTAATGAGAACTTTGCATTAATATGTCATAGGTGAATGATCTTCAAATGCAACTGAACAAAGACTAGTACAGTAGTTACAACGCTTAATAAAAATCCAAGTTGATGTTTCTACACGTTTTAAAGTCTAGGTAAATGTTTTCAGTCACCCAAATGTTCTTTTATTTTAATCAATCAAGAAGTTGTGAATAGGGGAAGGATTTTAATGAAATGTCTTTTTTTTTTACTTTAAAACGACGATTTTTAGTATAGAATTAATTTTATGTTATGACGAAAGGAAATGGTCCATTTTCAAATGACCCTTTTTGCATTTTTCGTCGATTTCGACCAGTAAGTCGTTTTTTACCTTTTCCTGTCATTTTAAAACATTTTTCGTTGATTTCGTCGATTTTAATATCATTTTAATGGTCCTTACTTCAAACAATATTTACGAGATGCAGCAAATGTTCTTCCTCATACCTCACATACAGTTTTACTGCTGTTTGACTAAATAAATCAAATTAAATCAAATCCACAGAATTCCTGAGCAGCCTATAGGATATATTCGCTCAAAAATTGTAATGTCAGCAGATGTACTATGTAATCTAAAATTTCTGCGATGCATACGAGGGCAATTGTTGGTTCGGTGCGTTTTTCCAGCTGATATTTCCTGGTAAAGAACAGTCTAAATCCAAAGTTTGGCTGATATATATCCAACAAATCAGTAATATATCCAACAGTTTGAGTTGTTCATCTGAACTGGTTTTGATCAACTTTTTTACGTCCTTTTTCCTTGTTTTTAAGGCATTTTTGAAACATTTAAAGAGCATTTTATTGATCATTTTTGGCGATGTTTTAGGAGATCAAAATCCGCCCCCTAGCAAACAAGCACCTCCCAAGGGAAGGGCCTGAAAGCGCAACGCGCGCGAGTCGGGTTGGCGGCGAAGGCCAAGTCAGGGCGCGAAGCCCGCGGTCAGGGAGGCTGCGCCGGGGCTCCGTCCGGCATGACGCCGCCGCCCGCAGCCCAATTGTTGCCAAAGCGCGGCTTACACGACGAGAGAGAGCAGTCCAACAAGCTTAGAAGTCGATAACTTGCTTCGCGTAAATTAACACGGACAACGTATTACAGACCTCGCGAGACAGTTGGATGTTCTTGGGCTAACCAGACCCCTCCGCTTCTATTCCGAGATTGGATGGAGTGTGGTGGAACACGACCGCGACCATGTTCCCTTTTGCATGTCACTCGAAAACGTACGAGGCCTTGGGTAAGTGTGGTTTTGTTGTCTGCTTAACTGCCGACGAGTTTGTCGCTATATTATCAACCCCGAGAACAATCAAAGACAGCGTGGGACAGGACTGATTTCGTAAGATGTAATTGTCCCCTCTAAACAGAATAGTAAATGATAATTATTTTGTATTATTTTCCATATTAACAACTAAAATTAAAAGAGGATTACTCCATTAACTTTCCACGCCAGTAGGTGGCTGTAACAAACACAACGTTGATACCAATTGTAACAGAACTAAAAAACGCACAAAATCGTGCCCATCTCGCCTGTGTTAGCCAATTTTCGTATTTCTATCGTTAGTCTTACCATGCAGAGACACGGTCAACATCGTTCCGCTCGCCTTGTGCGCCGATGAAGTCTGCAACCGTCGGGCTACACGCCTGAACTCACCGTTAAATGCAAAAAGTGATCGTACACCTCAGAAACTATGACATAAACAAGAACAAGATGTTAGAGAAATGTTATTTAGATATTACAATTACGACTACAGAAAACCGTCTATTTATTCCCTTATATTGCAAAAGTTCAAAATATTACAAACCACCTTTTATATGTAAATACAAACGAAGTAAAATTTCCTTTTTATACGCATAAAATTGGTCAACTTACGTTTAACAAAAATGTTACGTCATTTAATAATGTGTAGGGTTTCTATTTGTTTTCATAATAGCCCACAGTCTTCTCGGCATGGATTTGACCGACTCTGCCGTAGTCGCAAGATCAATTAAATTCCATTCTTTAAGCCAGGGTTGTCCAACTGGCGGACCTCACGGGGCCCGCAGTGTCATTTACTGTGGCCCGCGAAAAAGTATTAGTCAAAAGTGAAAGTCTCCTGCAACCATGTTGGGCGAGAAGATTATGCCCCTAGCGCACGCGCCCTGATGGGATCAACACCCGTTCTAATAAAAAAATGAAGAAATATAAGTTTAGATTTAAGGATTTTTTTTTTTTTGGAAATTCAGAAATTAAAAATTATTCCAATTTGATTCACTGATTTATGCACGTAACAGTCTAATATCACGCATGGTTCCATCCCCCTTTTAGAGCAGCTGGGCAGTGCCGACAAATATTACGGGAATGTCAGGTGTGAATCACCCGAGTAATGAAAGTATGGCCCGCAACCATATTAAAGATTTTAATTGTGGCCCTTTGAGACCTTGAAAGTTGGACGCCCCTGCTCTAAGGAAAGTATGCTTAAGAGTTTGGTTATTAGGCAAACTGTATTTTTTTTATTTTGCTTTCGAGAACACATCACAGATTCTCTAGATCTGGGAATTTAGGAGATGTATGAATTGTTATTTTGATGTTATAGGCCAGCCACAATAGAGTATTCAAAGTTAAGTTTCGGATTTTAGTCCTGTTGGAAACAAGTTAATTTCAAGACTCGAGACCAGCACATTAACATGAAAATTTTCCTTTGAAATGTTAATACATACGTTGTGTTCCATGACACCACCGATGACATGCAAGCAACCCTCTCTTGAGTAACTCGTAAATCCCCAGAATAGCATCTGTCAACATGTTCCCAGAATAGAGACGCAATCTCGAGAGTCCAAATTCTGCATTAAGGTTGCACCATTCCAAATGTCTCTCGTCGAGGCCAAAAACGTTAAGTTTGCTTTCGTCTGAAAATATGATTTAATTTCAAAAGCCTGATTCTGTATATCGGTACATTTTGCAAAACTTAATCGCTTTATGCGAGTTGCTCTACTCACCTACAACTTTATTTTGGCATTATATCCCTTTTTCCCTACAAATGAAAGTTCAACGCATCAACTTCCTCGCCTGTATTAGCCATGTCACCGCACGTAGGGAGCAATATCCGTTGCGGGAGCAAACGTGTTTATAGTCCTTCTTGTCAAGATCGCAATTATAATATGACAAATGAATGAATGCGCTATGTGACAGCGTCAGCGCCCTCCTACTATTGCCCCTCACCACCAGCAACACGGCCTTTTCTGCCAATATCACCGCCATCTCCATCACAATACAAACAACGAATGCCCTCTGTGAATACTTGCTTCTTTTTATTCTTGCTGTCACATGTGTGTTTTCCTTTTTTTAATTCCGCAGCTCAGACAAGCTTGCCGAATGAGTTCTGTCAATATTCCAGGAGTATTCGAATTTTATCCTGAACGTTTACTCGCTATGTTGGCACATCACGCTCCTCTGTGTCTCGGCAAGGGCATGAAATTTACATCTGCAGGTTACATGTGACTGTAGTAGTTTTAGTTGCACAGTTTATTTTGCCCTGCGCCAATTATAGTTCGGCGTCCGTCCGTGCTGGCGCAAATTCCAGCCGCTGCAGCCTCCGGAGCAGATTAATTTTCTTTCCGGCGCCGCTGCGGGTGCCGCGCGGACATCGCGGGGGCGGATCGCGCAGAGGGACCAGTGGCGAAGGTGTCGCGGCATTCGTGCCTGCTCTCTGCACTACTGCTCTCTAAATAGCAATAACTTTATAAGTTAATTTGTTTTCAAGACCCTGGGTGGATCTTCAGCTTTCGCCTTGGTGCTCATCCCCCTAATGGTGAGCAAAGACAGGCTTATATCAGTCGGCGTCGTTAGTCGAATTGCATAACTACGCTCCGTGAAATCACGGAAGTTAAGCAATTCGAGACACCACGGATACCTAGGCGGGCGACCGTTTGGGAACCCCGGTTACTATCGGCGTCCTGACCGAAGAGATAAAAGGCATTGACTAACTGCGATGTGACGAGACTTAATAAAAAATGGAGGATTGGAGGATTACTCCAGGCGCTCCATGCCCAAGAAGGCGACAACGAAGACGCAACATTTTTTTAAAATCTGGATACACCAGAACGTAATGCTACCTAAGAACACTCACCTAAACGAGTAATATGGGTGGGGCCACTTCGACAGCTCCATGCTTATCAGAACTTTATGTTGTTACCAGAGTAATACACTATTCACTGCGTGGTCAGAGCCCCTTCTCACTTCACTTTCATTGTGAGTATGAATGTGAGTGAGTGAAAGAGTGAGTGTGTTTGTGAGAGAATGAGTGTGTGTGTGAGAGAGAGAGTGAGTGTGTGTGTGAGAGAGAGAGTGAGTGTGTGTGTGAGAGAGAGAGTGAGTGTGTGTGTGAGAGAGAGAGTGAGTGTGTGTGTGAGAGAGAGTGTGTGTGTGAGAGAGAGAGAGTGTGTGAGAGAGAGAGAGTGTGTGAGAGAGAGAGAGTGTGAGAGAGAGAGAGAGAGTGTGTGAGAGAGAGAGTGTGTGTGAGAGAGAGTGTGAGAGAGAGAGTGTGTGAGAGAGAGAGTGTGTGAGAGAGAGAGTGTGTGAGAGAGAGAGTGTGTGAGAGAGAGAGAGAGTGTGTGAG
>BLKR01013205.1:0-12909 GCA_011170035.1 Teleogryllus occipitalis | reverse complement strand
TCTGGCTCGACCGCACTGTGCTATCACAGATATTTCTCAATACGCTGTCCAAGCACACTTATTACGAAAAGAATAGTTACGTGATATTCATTGCACTTAGATTTTTATTAGAGGAATGTTCTACATGTGTCAAAGGTATCAAATTCGCAATAAAAATTCAAACGATTACAACCCACGCAACTACATAGCTCAGTTTACTAAGAAATATTTTCAACCAGAAGCCGTGGTCTTTAGAACCCTCTGTGGAAGTCGTTGCCGGTCTTATCTTTCGGCGACTATGTCCAAGGTTGAATTACGTCACAGGTGAAAGTTGCGATAACGCTAGAGCTCAACACGGGCGCTTGCAGACGTTCTGAAGCCAGAATCGCAATAGGGGCATATTTATACGTGATTCTTAAAGACATTAACACACTAAAATAAATAGTGGCGCCTCAAAACACATGCTTATGTGATATTTATAATGGATACGAATGATTATAACTATACAATTAACCGCAAAATTGTTTCTACCCGCAAAAATTATTCGCCGTGGATGAGGTTCGATCTTACGTGCCTAAGCTTCCCCAACAGTGCGCTTACCTGCTATACCACAGAAACTCTTATAACTTTTGTCTCTCACAAAGATGATTTTAAACTGTCATGTATCACAGATTTGACTAAAAGAGAACGTGAGGCGTTTAGATGCTTGTGTTAACTACAGGCGGACAAACAGACGTTTTGTCGTAAATAGATTTTTTAGTAACAAGGACCCACAAAACATGGATTCTGTCTACAAACGTATTGACGTAATGCACTATATACAAGAATAAAATTTGTCTACTTTTGTCGTGGCCAGTGATCGGAATTTAGAGGTTTTTGTCGAAAAATCCCCGTCCCCGGCGCATGATTACAATACTTTTTCTTCTTACCACATAATTAGCAGAAAGTAAGAAAAAATTGTTTTTCATTGTTTCAATTCAACGAAAATTTTCAATCAATTCCAAAGATGAAATAATCAGTAAATATTAAAAAGAGATTTATTAACAATATGAAATGAAATACAATAAGAAAGGAATCTTCTGTTCTTTACTTGGTATTTTTAACAAATCTATAGGAAAATCATAATAAAGGCATTATTTCAACAACATTCGAATATTATTGTTAGAATCAATGGGGAAACTGTTAATGCCGGGTCCTGGTAACGTAAAAAGGCTTAACTAATGTTGTGAAATGTAGAAAAAAATCCTTTAACTCGTGTTGCCCGAAATCAATGTTTTGTGGGTCGTTGATACAGAAAAATCGAACGACGACGAAAAGCCTGTACGTTCGTGTGTCTGTTGATATGTCTGTTCTTGTGTCTGTTCGTCTGTCTGTCTGTAATTTTCAAAAAAAATTATATGACCTTATTTATTAAATTAAAGAATTATTTATGGACAACAAATTTCATTTGAAAGAAAAATCTGTGTTCAATTTTAGAGTTGTAGGAAAACGCCGAAAAAATTCAAACTTTTCCAATTTTCAAAAATTCAGAGTTAGTTTACTCTATTCTTAGAAGAAATTTAAAGAAAAAAATTTGGGGTCGTTTTTGAGAAACTTTTGAAAATCACCGACGGCTTCATGTAATGTACCCTCAAATTTTAAAGAATGATTTTTAAAATCTCAAAGTTTCAACTAGAATCACATCGACAAGGGATTCTTCAGTTTGGAAAAGATCGTACGATCTGTTTAGGCGCTAGTAGTGTTCACAGATGGACGGAGAGATGGACAGACGCAGACAGACTGACGTTTTGCTTTCAATTGGTGTTTTGGCATCAAAGACCCACAAAACAGGAATTATGGTTACATCACGTGTTAGAGATTTTTTCTCTTAATTTAGTAACTGGATTTATCCACTCCTTTGTTTTCAGGGCCTGGCAATACATTTTTTCTGCCGAAAATTCGCCGTTTTTTTCGCGGAGCATTACATAACTTTCTCTATACTACGTATATTACTCCGTATGTATGTGCGTATACGAGAAAGTAAAAAGTTGTGTAATTATACGGAGGAAATCGGCTAATTTTCGACACAAAAAAACTGTAATTTCCGGGCCCTGATGTCAAAAAAAGTGGACAAATTCAGTTGATAAATATAGAATAAAATCTCTTTAGCATGTGGTGTAGCCAGAAGCCAGGTTTGGTGGGTAGTAAATACAAAAAACAAACGATTAATTGTAAAACGTATTTTCTTCTGTGAACAATGCTAGCGCCTAACTGTTCAGGCAATTTTCTCCAAAGTTGATATTCCGCAAGCGATATGGCTGATGTCGAGCCCTCCTGAATTTCAAATCAATATTTTATTTTTGGATGGTACTCTACAAGACGCCCCTGAAACATTTTCAAAAATTAAAAAATGGCATGAACTTTTCTGGTTAAATTTTATTGCCGGATAGCGTAATGGACGCTATAAGACGATGGCGGAGATGATTTTCGTTCATATAATGAATTTTTCCAAAAATGCAAGAAAACATTTTTTTCGCCGTTTTCCTACAACTTAAGTATTGAAGATAGTTTTTCCTTAATGAAATGTGTTCATCAAAAACAGATCTTCAAATATTCCTTTCAAATAATCAGTCCTTTAATAAAGATTACATACAATTGTTTAAAAATATAAGTACTTTAGATAATTTTACAATTTTTGAAATAGCAAATTTGAATTTCCCCCGCTTCGTTTGACGAGCTGTCATTCTGAATTTCTTTTGAATTCTGATGATTGTCGGGACGGACAAGGTGCTATTACGACGCTGTATTTTTCATTTAATGTCAAAAACAGTTAAAAATTGTGAGTAATGTACTGTAGGGAGAAATGTATTCTGTGAATGTTTTCTTAAATTTTGGTATCCCCGTGGCCTAACTCATATACAAGACGAATTCTGAGTACAGAAAGAAACTAGCGTTTATTCTTCAAATCGCACGAGCGTTTGCTCTTCCAGTTGCATTGATTTAATTGAAATTATCTCAATGAGGTTTTCTCTCTTAATAATAGTATTTAAATAAAACATGAAAGAAAAACAGAAAATACCGGAATTTTGAAGGAACATTTATTACAAAAATTTGATGTTTTGTTGTTATAATATTCAACTATGGATATTTGAGATGTGTTTCCGAGAAGTTCATTGTTGGCGACATAAATGGGAAAGATATAACATACGGCGGCTTTGGCCGGTATTACACTATAAAAGTTATATGACATATCTTTGATAAAGAACTTTGTGGCAGTCTTTGAACTTTGATGAGAAAACTTTGACAAAGAAATTTGATGAGCGTATTACATTTCGTCCAAATTTTATGTAGGTTTGCTCGCGATTTACAATCAATTACGCACAAATAGTTGTGCTTTGCTACTTTATGTTTTATTATAACTAATCTATGTTTAATGCTAATGTAGTAAAAGGTAAATAAGAAAACGTTTGAGGGTGAGGCTTTAGAACAACGTCATGGTGAGGTTATGGGTCGCACATTGTGAAGCATTAATTAAAGACCTTCGAAATGAAGAATTATTTGAGGATGGATGAGGAAACATTCAATTTTCTTTGTCGTTCTTCCTTCTTTCGAAATTCAGTCCTCTGATAGGAAAGTTTAAAAAAATTATCTTCCTGAACTGGGCATTTTCCAAACACCATATTTTCCACTTCCCGGGAAAATGTGTCCTACAAACGTTAATTCGTTTGGTTTTACTTTTGTAGTTCGGATGGACAGTATTATATAAACTTTCTAATTACTCTCACTCGGCAATTATGACTTTGGTTGAAGCAATACCCCTATATCGGACGCCATGTTACCAAATATGATAAAACTTGGAAGCCGGAGACTACATTTTATCCAAGAAATTTTATAAAAGATTGGCTATTACACTGTCATATTTCTTTTATAAAACACCTTTGACAAAAATCTTTTACAGTGTAATACCGGCCTTTATTTACTTAACGTTAATGTTAGAATATCTCTACGTTCAATAAAATGTTGTAATCAAGTTTAAAGTCGAGAAGTGTATATATATATATATATATATATATATATATATATATATATATATATATATATATATACGGAGATATGCATTGGGTAAACGTATTATAATAGTATTCATTCATTTACTTTCCAAATTATTTTACCTTTTTCAATAAATAAAGTAGCAAATTAAAATAGATTTTGAAATAGAGTTCGCAGCGAAAATGAAATGTTTTAGCGGGCTTACTGCTTTCCGGGGCATCTATAACTGTTTAATTTCTTAATTATTTATGAAGAGACTAATTATGATTTGTTTGGTTGTACTTGTAAGGTCATCATTTAAAAGAAAATATAATATTTAAGAATGATTTTAGAATATCCTGAGATCGGGCAAAAATAATTTTATGTATTCGAAACACGAATTAGTGGTCCATAAACAAGTCTTATAAGAACATTTAATCACAGCAATGCTAACTGAAAAACAAAACAATTTTAACAGGAATTGATAAGCAAATATGTGCCCATTGTTGGCAGCGTCCGTTGTTGCTGCCCACAGCATCCATTGTTGCGCTTATTGCCGACGCTTCTGAGGTTGATGCTCTCTTCAGCTGCCTGTCCCAGTTGGGACTCTACATTTCAAACCATGAGTGGAATTCGGTTAGACTGTTTCACAAATCAAATTTATAAATCTCTTATATAGTGTGAACATAATGTTAAAAATAATGAAAAATATTTTAAGGGTTTCTGGCGCTACATTGATTAATGCAGTTTCCGTCATGGAAGAAATACATATTTATTTTGAGAATAGTTGATCGTCATTTGTGGTAAGATTACAGCGAAAAGTACACATGTGAACTTTTCAATGTTAGGCGCCCGTGATTGCTTTATATCTTCTTGTCTTGTTATAAAACGCAGTTGGCTTCATTAAAACTAATAACTCAAGGGTAGACTCAAGGGTAGGCCTTGGACTTGAGACGACTTCTGGAAGTTTTGGTGACTGGGGTATTTATTTGGGACATGAAATATCAAACCGGCAAATCTGCATTGTATTCGATTCATCTGCCTATCTGGATTAAGGCAAGAAATTCTAAGATTGTGGAATACTGCAAATTTTGAATTTGTACTGTAAATTCTGTATTTCTGAATTTTCCAATTCGTAGATTTTTTACCAAAACCATCTGAAATTATTATAGTAGCAGAATAATACACGATGCACACACTGTAAATTGAATCATAAGTGAAACGAAAGTACACATTTTTTGGAAGGTACACATACAATTGTGCGGCTTGTATAAGCTAACTTAGTTTTGCTTATGTAAATTGCATATTGTAACGTTATGCTAATTTAAACAACGGTAATTGCAACATGGCCTTACAACATGTGTGTGGCGTAATTTCAATGGGAGATTTCTTGATTGAGGCAAGAAATACTCTAGAGCTGGGCGGCCCAAGTACAAGAATTCGGGCCAGACTGCTCGCAGTGGCCGGCTGCGGTCGCCTGAGTGCCACTCGCCTTTCACTAGACTACAGCCGATCAAACCGAGCGCCTCCCCTCCTCTCGCGCTGATCGGACTTGACAAGCAACGGGCCATATCGGTGCCCCGCAGGTACGCACTGGGCCAAGGTATGCGAAACGGGCCACCCACGTAGGCCCAGCTTTAGAGACGAAGCCTTAAATCGAAAAAAAGATTTCTATCAATGAGCAGAATAAATAATAGAGAGTTTAGGAACCAGAAACTGCACAACAAAAAGCAGTATCATTTGTTTCAGGACTGCGTTGGTTAATTTATAATTGCAAGAGATTACAGTAAGACAAGAACGGCATAGAGCTGATAGTTGAACGGCAGTCACGAGAGACCATGAAGGTACTTCAATAAAGGATAATAATTTTTGCATAGACTATAATCTTTAGTATATTGGCTATGTTAAAATGGTGTAAAAATGTTACGGACGAACGTTTTTGAAGTTACATAGGAACGAAGGAAGATATAAGTAACAGATGAATGGAGTATGAAAGCAATGACAAATATTCATTGTAGTTATTTGTCCTTGGTTTGGGGGTTAATTTGATCGCATATCAAACGGAAGAAAATACCAAACTTACTATCAACTTCAAAAATGCAATTCTGTTAGCTCAAGATAACTTCCATCTACACTGGATGAAGACTAGGGAGAATAACACATGGAAATACATTCGGAAATATTTTGTTCGTGTGAATGCTGAAACAACGGCGAGGTTCAAGATGCGATGCGGGTGACGGACAGATATTTTGCCGTTAACTTATCTTTCGTTATTAAGAACCCACAGAATCCAGGACGTTGATTCTGATAACACATGTTACTACATATAGGATTAGGACGTATCCAATTGATCATTGTGAAAGCCCCACAATGCAAGTTTTTACGAAAATCACCGCTGCATTACAATACATTCTCTACAGTACGTAAGTAGAATGCGAGAAGGTGAAAAACAGGCAGAGGCTCAGGTGGCGCGTGCGCATGGGGCGCGACAAATGCTAGGAGATTGGATAGGCAATCGTCGCGAATCGCTACTGCACTGCTACGCGATTGCAGGATTCAAAGCAGTGAGGTTGAAACAGTGAAGAAGAAGAAGAAGAAGAAGTAGAAGAGGTCGATGAGGAATGAAGATACAAGAGCAGGTGAAAGGCGGGAGTTGAGGTGAGGTGAAAGGCGGGAGTTGAGTTGAGGTGAAAGGGCGGCAGAAAAGCAAAATTACAATATTGGTGATGATTATTGCCATTGTGGCGTTTGAATATCACGTCCATTACAAGTATTCTCACACAAAATAAACATATCACGAGCTGAGTATCCATTTTATCGCATTTCTGGGGTGTCAAGATAAAACTAATACAAGTCAAACCTTGATGACTAGAATTTAAGATATATTGTTCAAATTAACAAGTCAATGCTAAATGTTTAAACAAAGAAATAACTCATTGCATGATACACGAGATATTCTTTGTTCAGTGTGTACTCATTATTTCCTCTAAATATCTATCGTTTCTGTGTGACTACATTGTCTTCCCTGTGATATTTGTTAATTTTTATAAATTCAATAAAAATAAAAAAAATTCTAAAACTATTTTTTACTGTCGAAAATATGTTTTCTGTGACTTGAATGGCCTTCGACTGATTCTTTTTGGTGTATCACTTATGGGAAGACCAGTATTATTTGCTTCAAATCCTAAACATTCGCTGTGCCATAATTATATAGAACTGAATTAGCATCAGAATTGGTAGCTTGGAACGATCTCAAATATTATTTACAGTTTTATTCTATTTAAAAAATATTTTATAACCGTCGGAAAGTCATGAAGAAATTATCAGATTAATAACGTTTCATGAGATGAATTTATCTCCACTCTACCTCTATTCTTTCCTCAAGTAAAAAAATACGAAAGCGACTGAAGACTTTTTCATTAGTCTTTGTCATTGAATCTGACAGGAGGATTATAAGTGAATGAGGTAATTCCATTTTCGATCTCAGTCACTGTTTGAAGTACTACATTTAAGTCACTAAAAGTATCCGATTCTTAAGCCCTAAGGATATACCGAATTTTCATCAAAGCGCGATTTAATCGCGTAAATCGCTTGAGGATATAATTATTCCTGAAGGAATCGATAATCTCAAATAGCAAACAATTAAAATTCTTTCAAAAGTGTGAACTTGATTGAGTATTGATTATTCATCGCTGAGCGAGGACTTTTACAATTTGGGGCTGAGAAGAGAATAATTTATATTTCGGATCGTATTGACTCTTCTCGGTAAATATTCCTGCCACTGTACTTTTTCATTCAAGCCAGTCAACTTTCTAGAAGTCATATTCAACTCGAAGCACAAATTATTCAGCATTAAGGCAAATAATTACACTGTCGGAGAATTAACGAGTTTATTTCAGAAGTGACGTATAACCATTACCGTTTGTTTTTCTAGTTTTGTGTATCAATATATTCTTTAACTCTTCTCCATCATGCTGCCAAATATTGTGTTGAAAAATAGTATTTCTCCTTTATTATGCAAACGGTATCAGAAAACCATTGAGTATAATCGTGAAAGATTAGTCTGCTTTTGAGTAGTGGGTTATTTTCCCTTCTAATTTGTGTGTGTGTGTATGTGCGTGCGTGCGTGCGTGCGCGCGCGCGTCTGTCTGTCTTGACAGTAGGCTACTGTTCAAATAAGCACTTCAATTCGTTTAATTCAATTAATTGATGTAGTGTGGCTGTATTTCTTGCATACAACTTTTCTTAGTATTCGTATCGTCAAAGGACGTTGTACCCTCTCCCTCAGAAAAAATGTCGTTCAAAAATCTATCTTCCACACCGCGCCGACAAACTTGGACACCCCTCGGCCTGGGGGAGGGCAGGGGGAGGGACGCGTTGACCAATCGCTAGCAGGTAGAACCACAGTTGTCTGTGATTGGTGCAACATCCCAAGGGGCAGAAAGAACGCTGTCTCAGGGGGAGGGGGCTAGTTCGTTTACGTACGAGACGGAAATATCGTCATATTTCCCTGCCGAAGGAGGTAGTTTGCCTGCGCGTACGCCACGACGAAAAAAATATTTCTAAGCGGGGTTTTCCGTCCAGAATGATTGTCTGTAGACCAGTAAATATTTATCATTTTAGCAACAATTATTCTAACTTTTAGTAATCGATTTGTAACTCCTGACAAACTACTATTTTGAGATATTCATTTCAGGCACAATTTGCGGAGCCTTCCCGGCCGTTCTAACGCATATTTCGAATTTGTTTATAAAATTATAAATTGTTGCAAAATTGTTAATTCGCTGTTTTTGGTTCTGGGACATCGGGAGACTCTCCCCACTTTAGATTTGCAAAATTTGGAAATTGTTTATAAATTTGCAATTGTTGCAAATTTTTTTATTGTCTAATCTGAATAGCGTTTAAATGTGATGTAAAATTCCGGAATCCGTTCGGTGCTATTATATCTCGTTCTCGAGATATATGTAATTGTTTATAAGAAATTAACATCTTAGTAGACCCCATTTGTTTGCGCTTAATTCATTCGCGCTAGCAGAATAGCGTGGGATGGGCATACTGAAAAAACAGTTCTCCCATGCCGCGCTTTTGCCTGCCACATACGCTTAAAATGCACTTGCTTGTAAACAAATTCTGTGGCCAATTTAATTATGATAAATTCGTATTTTTACGGCGAGTATGAGCCTAACTTTTATTTGGTTTTTATATTCTCTTTTAAGTCCTGCAATTTGCAAGTCGATATATTTATCAAATAGGAAAGAAATTGATTATAAAAAAATATTTTTCAAGGTGCATTACGCCCAAACAATTGTTTCTGTTTTTCTATCAAAGGGGTGTTGAGCAACCGAATAACTGTATTATTAATTTTTTTAAGTCCCCTGTTAACACCGAGAGTCAGAAACTATTTGTTCCTCTTGTTTAACCATTACCATTAAAAAATAGGGAAACATATTGCTTAGCTGTTTGCTATAAACTGCACTGGATTGGATGAAGGTAGTGTTAAGGTTTTCAAATACAGAAATATTCAATTTTGTGTTTTGAAAGATCACATGAGTAGAATCACACATCACAATATTTACACTAGTATAGAAATTTCTAAATAAACGTATATAAACTTTAAGTTAATACTTTCAATTCAATTTATCATTCCTTTCTAAAACTGTTAATTTGATGATTTCATTGTATAATATTCAAATCAGAGCTTTATGTGCTAAATCTACGCATTGTTAATACATATTTTTAAACAACATTAATATATTTAATATACATTTAAAAGGTTTTTAGATTGGCGAACGTTTCAATGAAATTTCATGAATTCCTAAATGCTTGAAAATAAATACTTGTAAAATTAAATACTTGTAGCGTGTAAAAATATAACAAACTCACATATTTGGTAAAACGAGTTGATATTACTAAAAGAAAGCAAAACAGATGTTATAACAATTCAAAGAGATTTAGCGTTTTTTTTTTTTTTTTTTTTTTTTTTTTTGTTATTTAAGGTCACCAACATCTTAGGTCATTAGCGACCACTATTGCTGTTATCGGTATGGTAACTATGTGGTATGGTAACTCCGCGACCTTTTCGGTCCGAGGAATATCACTACGACACTACTGCCTTAGCGATTCCGGCCACCGGGCCGGCAGATTTAGCGTTTGTTTACAGTTTAGTAAATATCAATGCTCTAGCATTTCCCAGTGAAAATACATAGAACGAACTTGGTGGTCAAGGGATATGACCTTCCCAACACAGACTACATTTCAGTATCGTCAGAGTTCGAAGGTGGTTTGTTGGCCGCCATTCTACGAATCTATCAAAACCTTGAATTTTGCACGACCATCTGTACAGCGAGAACGTAGCGGTTTATTAAACGGAAACGGGCCATTCGAGGTATCTAATGTGCACTCTTTGAAAACGTTTAAACATTATAAACTATCCCTAAGAAAATATCAAATAAACAATGTTAAAGGTCACCAGCTTAACATTGCCTTTACTATTTGAATGTTTTCAACATCCCCAAAACCAACAGAAAACCCATGTTTTTACAGGTTATTATAAAACCAATTCAATAAATATAAGCATTTATTCACGTTATTATTTTTAAAACACTAAAATATCTGCGATGTTATTTGATTCATGTCTTCATCGAAGATCTGAGATTAAAAAACTGATAAGCAGAGAAAATTAAAGTAATTTTGAGTGATTGATAAAGTTGAATGATCAAACGAATAACAATGTTTCTTGCTTCATATAATGCTATCGTGTTTAACAGACATGTAATTACATGTGATACCTATATTTAAACATCCAAACTAATGAAAATTTTCAAAATTAAAATCATCAATAAAACGTTGATTCATCAGCAAGGATTATATTATTAAATACTTTTTTTGAGATTCATGTGCTCCTGTGTGAATAACGTAGTAAACGTGATTCGTATGATCCAGTTGCTCAGAATAATGCAAAACCTGCTAGACACATACACTAAACATAATAGTTGTCAAATAGTTATTTACGACATGAGTATCATAGGATATCTTATTACAATACGAAATTGGAGAATTATCAAACAAGACTCTTTAGCCGAAATTGTTAACCAATTGAATATTGTAATATAATGTTACCATTTGTATATCATAGAAAGTAAGACGCAATTTGTCAAAATTCATGTGAACTATAATTTTTCTTTAAATTTTACTCCTTATCCTGCGAAAGATGTGTGACAGTACTTATGTTAACAATTATACTGCCATGGGTTTAATTAATTAGTTTCAGTACGCAAATTATTGTTTTTGGTTTTAAAGAAGCATGGATATACAGAGTATCGGGGAACGAAACGTCGAAAGTTTGAAAAAAGCTGTTTAAACAATTTTAATCATACTTTGTCTAATAAACTACATAGATATTTTGAATGGCTGAGCTGCAATAAACACGCAAATGTTGGTTTGAAAATATGATTTCTACGCAAAACTTTGCATTCTAGAATCATGTAAACACACCAGAAACATGTAACATGTTTATTATTAACAATATAAATTAATATATTAGTTCAGAAAAAAATTAACCGAGAAATAAAAAAGCAGTCGAACTGTGAAAATTGGGTGCTTTTTTTATTTCTAGGTTAATTTTTCTTTCTGATCAAATGTATTCATTTATTTTGTTAATCATAAACAATTTAGATATTAATGAATTGTTTATATGCTTCTACAACGCAAAGAGTTGCCTAGAAAACATATATCCAAACCAACTTTTGAATGTTTATTGCGGCTTAGCCATTTGGAATATCCGTGTAGTTTATTAGACAAAATAAGCTTAAAATTGTCTTAACAGCTATTTTTCGAAGATTCGACATTTCTTTCCCGAATATCCTGTATATAAAAGGCTTGATTTCTGTTGGTACGCGACGGAACGGCGTTCCGGTTCTTGGAAATAATTATGAAATTATATTATATATAAGTAGCTATTGCTATTATATTAATAATTAATTTGAGGCGCGTTTCGGGGCCTAAGATTTTAAAAATAAAGGATATATATGTATCATAATAACTCTTATGACGACACTGTTCTCAGTTACGTCAAGTTTTAATTTAGAGAATCAAAGTGAATGATCTAAGTTTACTCACTTAAATAAAGTTTTTCTTACTATACATACTATTTAGAATGTGTTTTATGTTCAAAACAAGTGTTGCCTCAACAGCATATATTTTCACGTATTATTCGTAATTGCTATGCAATATTCAATACGGACTATGTGAACCTGCAAAAAAGAAACAACAAAAAAAGACCTACTGCAGCAGAAAATATTTTCTACTCGTCGGGATTCGAACTCAGGTCTTTAAAGTTAACTCACCTGACACGGTTCCCCCTCACCACCAGGTACACGACAAGACTACCTCCTTTCCGATGCGAAAAGAAAGTGAAGCATTTGCAGTTTAAAAAAAAAACAGGGTGTTCAATTTATCTTAATACAAGATCTATTTTTAAAAAGAGATTTCATTAAACAAAAATCTCTAGCGTTCAGATTGTTTTTTGACAATGTTATAAAGATCAGCCAGGGCTAATATTATACAGTAGAAAATTGGTGTTAATGTATTACACTTTAAGAGTTGTTATTTATTTATGTCCAAAATTAACAAGAAAATGACAAATGATAGGAAATATATTCTATTATAATGACCATAGCAAACACTTAGAATGTAACAATATTTGGGAGGGAAAAAATCAAAACTAAAATGCCTAATTTTTCCAGTCAAAAACTTTACCACCGTGATATAAATCTTTTGATGTTACTTCGTTATTTTTTATGACACGATATTTTTGAAAAAAGGTTATCATTAAGAAAGAATTAATATTCTTTTCTGCGTTAAAATAATGCAATAATAATAATCGTGTCATGATATATACAGCCTCAAATTTGTGGGGCTAAT
>BLKR01013204.1:0-12915 GCA_011170035.1 Teleogryllus occipitalis | reverse complement strand
AAATATATTATAGATATTAGTGCTCGTTGGTACTGTCGCATTTCCTATTCGAATGTCGATTAGGTTTCATAACAACGAAGATTTAAAAAAAGTATTAGTTAATAAATGACAAGAGCAATTAAATAGTGTATAGAGTAAAAGATTAGTTCTAATCATCTATTATCTAAGTTCTTAATTTTATGTGATTGTGCTCGCTGGTTCTCCGTATTTTCAAATTTGAATAAGTGGCTTGGTTCGATATATCTGATGCAGTTTCAGCAATGTTTATATAATACACGGCAACATGTATTAATTTATCTTTAGTATAGTAAATTAGTATTGATGGTGTATTTAATTATTTAATAGATTATAGATATATAGTACTCGTTGGTACTCTTGCATTATCTATTTGAATGTCGTACGTGGTTGCAAAACTACGAAGTTAAAAAATGTATTATCTCATAAAAGAGAGAGGTAGTTAAATCATGCATATAGTAAAACAATAGTTCGATATATCTTTAAACTATCTCGTTAATTTTATGTGATCGTGCTCGTTTGTTTTCTCTATATTCCAATTTTTTTATTATGTTGCGGGTTGCGTCATCCCTACTGACAGTGACTACGGTTATTTTAGACTGAAAATACTTGCGAATTAATTCCAAATATTGGCAATTAATTAGCAATAAATGATTAGATGGTTTCCGTTGAGCTCTGGCTCGAATTTAAGTTATGTGTGTGCTGGCTTGACGTCAAGCTAGCACACACCCGTTTTCTCCACGAAAATACGTGGCAATTAATTCAAAAATGTGGCAATTAATTGGCAATTAATTAGTAATAAATGATTTGGCATGTTTCGTGTCGGTGTGCTGACTTGGCTGTTCCAGCTTGACGCACCTAAATATTTTTGAAAAAGTATATATCTATACAAACTTTTATTACATTACTTTGGTAAGTATTATTACTTAGAATAGAACAAAAATATCCGCACCATAAAATTGGGGTCTAACAGGAGTGTGCTGGCAAAATTCCTGGAGGATTTGATTAATGTTCAGTGGGTAATTGTAAGAGGTACATACTGGGTTAGGTTTCAATCAGTTGTGTTCATTGTATAAACTCATCACTAATTGTTTATCAATGGTTGTTGAGCAACACATTATTTCATAGCCAAAACAAAGTTTTTTAAGAACTAAAGAACAGCTTATGACGTTTCAAGCATCTTAGAGCAAATGCAACTTGTTGATCTGTTTCACGAGTATAAAAGAGTGCACGACATAGTTCCAGCTCCTCTGTACTTTAACATTATGTTGTATTACCCCAATGATATTGACATTTCTCAAATCCATCACGAGCCAACGAAATTACACTACTGCGTCACTATAGAAAATTAAACCATGGTCACCAAGGAAATAAATATAAAAAGTGGTATCTTTGAAGGATAGTGCGTGCCCTTTTTGGTTCTGTCTTGCAATGCACCCTCTGCAAACACTCCTAGAAATCATAAGATTAAGATTTGAACTGAAAGTCTGCCGGCTGCATTTATCCTTTATTGATGACATCAAACTCTCCTCGGGTACGATGCCTAGCCTAGACACAGAGAGAGATGCCACTGACGAGTTCTCCAGTGACATAAACTTGCAATTAGGCATTAATGAATGCAAAATACGTGAAATAGAGAAAGGTGAACATAGAAACGTAACAGCAGCGGCGAGACACGCGCTAGCGAAACTGAGACACGTGCCAGTTGATGCGGGACATGTCAGAAGAGATTCGACACGTGTCAGCAGAGGCAAGACACATGCAAAGGATCAGTGACACGTGCCAGTGGAGGTGAGACACGCGCCAGCAGAGGCGCGACACGTGTCAGCGGTGGCGAGACACGCGACACCGGAGCTGAGTCACGTGCCAGTAGAGAGGAGACACGCAACAGCATAGGCGCGACACGTGTCAGAAAAGGCAAGTCACGTGCCAGCGGAGCTGAGACACTCGCCAGTGGAGGCGAGATACGCGCTAGCACAGACGCGACACTTGTCAGCCAGACATGCGCCAGCAGTGCTGAGACTCTCGCTAATAAAAGCGTGACACGCCCCAGCAGAGGCGCGGCACGTGTCAGCAGAGGCGAGTTGCGCGACAGCGGAGCTGAGACACGTGCCAGTGGAGGCGAGACACGCGTTAACAGAGGCGCGACACGTGTCAGCGGTGGCGAGTCACGCACCGGCGGAACTGAGACACGCGGCAGTGACGGCATAACATGCGCCAGCTGAGCGGAGATACGTGAGAGTGGAGGCGAGACACGTGGCAACGGAAGCGAGGCATCCGCCAGTCGAGCCGAGACACACGCCAACGGAGGCGTGGCACGTGACAGCGGAGCCGAGTCATGCGTTTGTGGTGGCGGAGCACGTGACAGCGGAGTGGAGAAATGCGCCAGCGGGGTCGAGGGACGCAGCATTGTCGCAGCACGATTTATCGTAGAAACAAAAATGCAAATACAAACAATGTCCACTGGAATAGGAAATCAATATTGACACTGTTTGGCGCCATGGAGGCTCTCTATCTGAGAGAGTAGAGCAAAGAAGAAAAAAAATGTAGTTCCTTATTGGCGAAACACTGACGGTAGTACTGCGAGAAATTGAATGGACTTAAGTGTTTGGGAGAACCACCGTACTTACCATCACTGGAATTATCATATTTGAAAACAGTGAATAATCTGGATTGAATTGGACATGAATAAATGGCTTGCGTTGATTTCATATATCAAGAAGGCCTGTACATTGGTATGGTTATTAATATTGTGATTTTGGCTCGATGTTTATATATTATTTTCGTTTAAAATATATTGTATTAGATAATTTTTGACTATGAATAAAATGAATTGTTTACTTTGAATTTTGAAGTGATTTTATTTACTGATACTTTCAGTAACTAGTTCCTTTCAGATTACCTGTGTGTACAATAGACTCGTCAGCCCTGAATAAATATGAAATAAATTTTTTTATTTTCCCTTCAATATGCAGAATCATTACATTTCTATCATCTTCAAAGTACCTACATCTTTTCTCTTAGCATATGCTCAATTTCTTTATATCCTTTCGTTGTGGCGTGACCGAGAGCTGAATAACCGGCATTATTTTTCACTGTAACATTAGCATTACTCTCCAGCAACATACGTACTATTTCCACGGAGCCATGAAAGGCGGCCCATGTCAGAGCAGTGTCTCCATACGTGTTTCTGGCATTGACGTCCGCATGGGCATCTAAAAGCAATCGTCCTACGTTCATATTATTTTTCCATGCCATGATTATCAAGGCTGAATCCTTATGTTTTGTTTTTAAATTCACATCTGCATGATACTTAAGCAGCATCCGAACAACGTCCACGTCTCCTTTCCAAGTAGCATATATTAAAACTGTATCTTCACTTTCGTTTGGTATCCTGCTATTGACGTCGGCCCCTGCCTTGAGGAGCTCCTCCACGCAGTCGGCGTGTCCGTTCATGACGGCCAACGTGAGGGCGGAGTGGCCCCCGGCGTCCTTGGCGTCGACTTCAACGCCCGCCGCTAGGAGCACCAGCAGCGCGGCCCGCCGCCCGTCCTTGGCCGCGTCGCGCAGCGCCCTCTGCCACCGGTCGCCGGCCAGCGGCGCCACGCCCCCCGCCCGCAGCGCCCGCACGCACTCGGCGTCCGCGCCCTCCGCCGCCACCTCCATGGCCCTCAGGGCGTCCTCCGCCCCCGCGCCCTCGCCCGCGCCGGCTGCCAGCAGGGCGCTCGCCAGGAGGCACCGCCCGCCTTCCACCGCACGCGTCAGCGCCTGCTCCCCAGCCGCCGCGCGGAACACTTCCGGAACTGTCTTTGCGACGGCCACGAGAACTTCAGGACTGGCGGTGGCGTTCATGAAGTGACCCACAAGCTCGGTTTTGTCCTCCATGTTTTGCACGCCGTCCAAGAAGAATCCCAGGCATTTCGAATTGTTCCCTGGCTGAGCGAGAACGTTCGCGGCGTCCATCTGCTGTTGTTGGGTCACTAGAGCCGCAAGGGCTGACACCACGGCGCATCGTCCGTCGCGAAGGGCCTGCATCAAGAAGTTGCTACCGTCGGGGCCTCGCAGGAGTTCAGTGTGTGCTTCGCCCAAAGCCGTCGCCACCGCCGCGCTGTGCGTGTGGTTGAGCGCGAGCAGGACGAGGTCGGGGCGGTCGGTGAGGTGCGGCAGGAGCGCGTGAACGCTCGCCACGTGGCCCGCGCGCGCCGCCAGCTGCAGCGCTGTGTGGCCGTGCGCGTCGGGGAGCGCGGGGTCGACGCCCGTCGCCAGCAGCGCCGCCAACGCCTCCTGGCGGCCGTCGCGCGCAGCTTGAAGCAGCGCCTCCTGGCCGGCGGCGCCTGCCACCTGGAAGGTCAAAGGGCACATCACGAGCAGATGAGTCAGGAAGTTACACGAAAGAGATCACAATGCAGTTCCGTTTATATATTATTCTGGGAGAATGTAATAAGATTGTTTTCCTTTAGCACATCTACTGATGAAACATCTCAGTTTTAAAAGCAGGTAGATGTACGTGGAGGATTTTATAGTGGTTTAATGACATAAGATATTTGTTACAATTGATGCATGATAAAATGAATACTTTTAATAGTGGTAAGCACATATCTGAGACCACGAGCTCCGTTGAGAAGGATGCCCTAGCGATAATCTATGTTTTGATGGTCTATAATGTAGCTGTGTTATTTGGTGCAATGTTCCTGTCCATACTGTACAGTAGTCTACTTCTCTTTTACACTTTGTTTCATATATTTTGTCCTCATAGAGAACACAACGTGAACCCTTCCACACCCTACACACATCCGCTTCTCCTCTGTTGCGGTACTTACCTGACACTGAATTTATATTTCGACGCCCCACACACTCCTATACATTCGTACATTTAGGGCCTGTTAAAAACTCGTGCATGGCGTACTCGTTGTTTAGAGATTCATTTCAAGTGCACATTAATGTCTTTACCTAACTTGTACTTCATGAAGTAGTGCATGTGTGAAACACGTAACCAGATCTGGAAAGCAAGTACTGAGACCCGGAAACTTGTTTCTAGTATATAAAAGTTGCGATGGTGAATGTTATGATAAAAGAGAATTTTTGTATCGTATTCAATTAAAGCTGTAGTAATGAGAAATAACGGCGCAAACAAAGTTTGGTTAGTAGCAGTGAGTTTTCGCCCTTTTAGAAGATTGTAGTATAGCTACATAATAATCAGTGGTCAGAAGACGGATTTCGTGAAGTAAGCGGCAATTTACTGCGTAAATCGAATCATTTAATTTGATTTTCTTGATGGATCTGTATCCCATGGAATGTCAGTTCTAGAAATAACCAAACGCAACCATGTTTAGTGGCAAGTAAACACCTTCGTGAGATAAAACGGCTAATTTCGGATAGACTTGCGGATATTAAAAGACAAGAGATTCTGGCAGCAACGGCCGAAAAACGTTCGCTAGTTGCGCAAATATACGCGAGTCCGTTATGGGGTTGCAAACGTTACGTACACACACTTCGAAAGGACGCAAGAGGGGGATACGCTTGGTTCAGGGTCGGGGGGTGGATGCAACGTAGATTAAAGGACTCTAATGGTAATGGCATCTGCGTGCTTTGCGGTGATAGAGAAGACTGGATCCACATCCTTTTTATTTGCAGTGCGACCGAAACTTGGAGAGGAAAATGGATGGGAATGGAAAATTACTACTTTCTACATAGGAACGTAACGCTCGCCCAAAACATTTTAGGTGATAAGATATCTAAATTCATGAAAGAATTAGGAACATTTCTAGAAAAGGTTCGGACCATTGGGGAAACTGAAATTCGGGAACGGGAAACAGCACTGGTTAGTACGAGCAGAGCCTAGACTGGAGAGAAATATATAATAAGTTAATAAACTAACAATAATTAAGTTAGTCAGTAAGTTATGTTAGGTTAGTAAACAGTAAAAAAAAGTCATAAGTCGTAGTCAATTGTTAAGTATAAGTAGATAATATAATCAAAAAAAAACTTAAATAATTAAAATAAATTAAAATTAAATTAAATTAAAATAAAATAAAAGGAAATGGTTAAAATAATAAACACATTAGGGGGCGAAGGG
Source organism: Teleogryllus occipitalis (assembly GCA_011170035.1). Lineage (NCBI taxonomy): Eukaryota > Metazoa > Arthropoda > Insecta > Orthoptera > Gryllidae > Teleogryllus > Teleogryllus occipitalis. The sequence goes on along the minus strand of BLKR01013204.1, from coordinate 6,824 downwards.
AAGTGGGAATCGGAAATGTAAGGGCAGAGGCGTTGGTGCGGACGATCTTCTGGGGTGCTGTTTGTTTTCAGGTGCTGAGGAGGCCAAACACAGGAAGGAGAATGCGTGACGCCCGCGCCGAATAAATAAATAATTTAAAAACAAAAGCCGGATAGATTAGCATGTACTCGGCTTCTGACGGCAGGTTTTCCCCCTTCAGGAGATTTTTCCTCAGCCGTACCTTTGGCATTGATGCGATGGAGAGCCCATTTGGGGTGAATACCAGAATACGAAAGGTTAGAACGCGGTAGAATGTAGGTATTGTAATGGCTTAAAGGCCTTCGACCTAGCCACTTAGCATCAAGTTCTCTAATTTGTATGTAATAATTACCTATTAAATAAATAAAAATAAATAAACACCTTTCATATCGTCATTAACTTATTGGTAGGCATATAATCGCGTACATGACCTTTCGATTCCATCGTGAACATATCAACTTCATTCCAGTTATCACTTAAGCGTATATATTTATTTGAACCAATGTTCACAACTTGTACACAAAAATAGGTATCGTGGCAAGCTCTTGTGCACATTCTGTACATTGGAGAAATGAGACCATGCACACTCCGTGTACGTTTGCGTGTACTTCTCACGTACTTTGGCGCACTTGCCCATTTTGGGGGGGCCTTCGCGAATTAATTAAAAAGATAAATTTTATAAGGCAGAAGATATAACGACGACTTAATGTTATCGGTCACTAAAAAATTCGAAGTATAAATAGATTTGATTTACTTTTTTCCCTGTACAGTTTTACTGAAATTAATTACTAAATTTTGTACTTGTCCTCATTGGAAGTTTTGCTAAATTTCCAATTATTTGATCTTTAATTAATTTTACAAAATATAAGTGTCTTATTTCTTTTATTAAATTCTTTTATATTCTTTATTTTCTTTTATTAAATATTTAATTTATTTTATTAAATTCTCCGTTTTATTGAAGTCAATTTCAGTGTCTGGCATGTCTAACACTGGAGTGTATCTATAGCATTGAATTATTTCTCCCATCGCTATATTTTGTTGTATCTGAAATGTTTAATTTCTGATTTTTGGACTCCAATTAGTATTGTTGCACAGCCATCAAACTAGGGTAGAATAATGGATTCATATTCCAAACATGTTGTTTAGACATCTATATACACTAGTTCAATTTGTTTTGGTATTTTCAAGGAAGAAAGACTGTATTGACGGTTCATTATCTCCTGCACGGCGTATGAAATGCGAAATCTCGTGGAGCGCTCTCGAAACACGCACTACTAAGAAAAATATAACACTATTTAACATTTTTAGAACATTTGCGCGACATCTTCCATAGCTTTAGTGCGTATCCATGTGGTACGTAGTGTAAAACAAGACCCATTCAATTGTTTTGTTAAAAATTTTAGCAGCGGTGAAATATAATAATAGTGTTTCGAATTACCTAAATAATAGTATGAAGGACTAAAATACTTTCATGCAGTTACATTTTTTAAATATTCAACAATATTCGAAAAATGTGCCGACATCGTAGTTGTCTACGTGGTTTGTCATGACCCTTCAATATTCGCCGTATTACTTAGAAGGCTACGTTAACTTGCGATGAAATATAATTACACAACCGTAACTAACGGAGAGAGAGTATGTACTGTTTTAGCACCACTACATTTTTCACAGATAGAAAATATCAAACATAAAAGAATGTAACAAGTCTCATTTCTTCAACCTTCCAGCATTTTTGTAAATTTCATAAGTAACATGCGAAAATATGTGATGCTGTAACTTATTTTCATTTGAGTAAATGTTGGAAAATTGACAGTAAGAAGAGGAAAAGTTTCGCTAATCCACGGATTCTCACTATGAAAAATGCTATTCCTTCAAGTAAGTGCCATACGAAAATTATGGACTTTTCCAAAAAAATGTTAACAACGGTATTTGTAGATATAAAACAGTTTCTTTGAAGGAAAAAAATCTGTTAACAGTTTGTAAGTTATGCAATGATACATTTTTACAATTTTCGAAAAATACATTTTTGAAAATGACACGTATTATTTTTAACATCGTATTAATAGATGGTAAAAAATGAAATTGCGTTAAAAACATTGTGGACTAAAAATTGCTAATATTTCACGGAAAACTACTTCTATGTTCGTAAAACGAAACATTTGGTGTGCACAATTTAGCAGAAGTTTTGAGAAAGATTTAATATCAATTCAAATTTAATATTTTTCATGCAAATGATAATTTTCGTAATAATTTTTCGTAATCTTGTTTAAGGCTAAAACTTATGTTCCGTCTCCCGCAAACAAAGGTTGCGAAATTTGTTCACTTGTGAATAGGCAATGCATACGATGCAATGCACGCGGTTTTTGCAATGCGTGACGGGCCAGAAGGGTTAGCTAGCACTCACCTCTTCGGGAGCCGCCTGCGCGATGGCCCAGACTTGCGCGGCGCCGGCCGCCGCCGCCAGCGCGCGCGCCACCTCCCCCGCGTCGCACAGCGCGCCGCCCCGCAGCATGGCCTCCAGCGCCGTCAGCGCCCCCGGCCCCGCCCCCCGCGCCGCCAGCACCAGCGGCGACACGCCGTCGCGGCCGCGCGCCGCGGGCGACGCCCCTCGAGCAGCCAGCCAGCCCGCCCGCGCCCACCGCCCCGCCCGCGCCGCCGCCAGCAGCGCCGTGTCGCCCGCCGCGTCCGCCCACTCCGCCCACTCCACCGCCGGGCCCCGCTCCACCAGCCACTCCAAGAGGGCCGGGCTGTCGAGGCGGGCGGCGAGGGCGAGCGCGGTGGCGCCGCGGGCGTCGCGGGCGCCGAGCGGCGCGCCCGCCTCCACCAGCCGCCGCGCGCTCTCCAGCTGGCCGTGTGCGGCGGCCGCGTGCAGCGGCGTGCGGAGCAGCGCGCCGCGCGTGCGGGCGTCGGCGCCCCAGAGGAGCAGCGCGGCCGTGGCCGCGTGCGCGCCCTCGCGTGCCGCCACGTGCAGCGCCGTGTCGCCGCGCGCGTCGCGCTCTTGGAGGCGTGCGCCGCGGCGCAGCAGCGCCACCAGGGCGTCCGCGTCGTCGCGCGCCGCGGCCGCGTGCAGGGAGTCCCCGTCCTGGACCTCCTCTTGGGAGAGGCCCTGCGGCGGGGGCACCGCCTGGATGGCCGGCGCGGGGGGGCTGGTGAAGCAGCGGCGCGGGGGCGGCGACGGGAGCGGAGGCGTGGGCGGGTGCGCGGTCGGGGTGTTGAACAGACCGTGCAATTCGTCCCGCACGATTGCGTGGTTTTGGTCAAAACGCACGTCATCCGTGAGCGCCTGGGCTGTTGCCGGAAATTCCATTTGTCCTAAATCCTGAGTAGTGGTGCCTATAACTAGACTCACCGACATTGCTATCAGCAGTAATGTTCTTGATGCATACAGGTACATGGTGGAATATTCTAGAGAAATCAAACAAAAACCTTATAAGAATGTAGGTATATCGTATAGAATAATCCATTTAACAAAATGCATCACATAATTTTTTAAAGATAAATTTTTCGCCACTAGACCGCGAAATATTTTAAAACTTCAAATTTAGCCAACTAATTAAAACTTATAGCTTCTCTTTCAATTAACAGAAGTTTCTAATATTTGATTTCACATCATTTCACTATTATTGTGTACTTACTGCACATTTTTAATCAGAGAGGTTTTTCTTCTATCTTGTTACGTTTAATAGCATCAAATAAGTGGACAATGAGCAAATGCAAATTTGCCCTGTGACAGAAAGTGCTCTGAAAGATTATGAGCTCACGCTCGTTTATATACACACTATCTCGGTAAACTTTGAGTTATCAGAACGTGCGGGTCGCGAGTATCGTAATGTTGGTCCATTCATAATTATCTTGAGGAAAAAGGAGTTTAAACATTTTGTTATGGAGCTTTGAAAATTTTCTTTGCCTTGTACAATAGTATAATGTCACAAGGGCAACCAGATATTTCCTTGTATGAATTGATTTGATTTTTTCGTGTTTCCGGGCGCGTCAACTGCTTCGGTCATTAGTCCCGTTAGTGTAGCGCATGTTTTTTTCGCGGGAGATGGCGGTGATCTTCTCCCGCTGGATGGCGAGATCCGGCACCGACCTACCGTCGGATAGTGGGGTTTCTCCTTAACAAGGACTCTCCCACCAGCGGGACACCGCCGCAGCCGGGCCAAGCTCTAAGCTCCCGAGCGATATCCCAGAATATGTGATAGTGTGGTGCATGTTAGTGTAAGTGTGTGTAAGGGAGAGGATAGGACAAGGAAGAGGAAGGACAGATCGCGCGCGGTCCGTGGCCCGTTTGGTAGGGTACTGCTCCGGCATTCGCCTGGTGTTGATCGGAGAAACGACGGAAAACTACCGATCAGAGCAGCTGGCCGCTAGAATTCTCCTCCAGACAGCGACTGAATTGGACCTAGCTGAAGAGCTAGTGTCGAAAATCCTGCCGCCGTCAGGACTCGAACCTAGGACCTCCTGGTCAGAGGCGCTGCAGTGAGATCAGTTGACACACTGAACTACCGCTCTCGGTGTATGTATGAATGTGTGTATGAATGTATGTATGATTGTATGTATGAATGTATGTATCTGTCATTTTAGCGTTTGATTAATCCGACTTTTGCCAACTGGCGAATCTTCCTGGTGATGGGTCGGGCTATACCAATTTATTGTTCACGCTTGGGGGTTTAGGTGACATTTGGCGAATGTAACCTAGTCCCGCCACCGTATCTATCATTTATGACCTGCCAGAATTTGCATTTGTTACACGGCTATAAAAAGTGAGACGATTTCTTAGAATATTAAGCGCTGATTTTTATCTGTTCGGGAATCGAACCAGTGATCGAACCACGGAGACAACTATCTCTCTTTCCATTTCAGAGATCGTATTGTATTTCTATTATCATAAGAAAATCGAATGATACAATATTTAATAATGAACGATGAATCAGAGGCTAAGACAGCAAGGACGTATTACATAATACAATTTTCCTGGAATATTTTCAGCTATGGTGGAATGGCGTATCAATGGCACCCCTCAAATATTTTCCGTTCTTTAGTAGTTTTCAGGGTAATACAGTTGTTTTAATGATTTAGTATAATATTATTCATTGCGTTGCTTAGAGTGCACAACTGTTTTGGGCAATGACACATTCTGAAAGAAGATTGCAGAATGTACATGCTTGGCGTAAGGCGTTACCATAGTTTCCGCTTGCCGAGGGTATCGAATTGTTTTTGGACACATCCAATAAAACACGAAAGAGGAAGGTATCACTAAGTTTTATAAATGTTTCTCCTAATTAAAGTAATAAAAATGAAACATAAACTTGTCCAAACAAAGATAAAGGAAACCATCTACTCTGGGGCCTGCCGTTTAATCACCTTTACATTTGCATTAAGTTGTCCCGATGTCGCGTATTAGCTTGGACAGTCCGTTGTTTTTAGTCCTTGCCCCGTATTTTAATTTTTGCCAGGAAAAGGAGAGCCACAATCTCCCTTTATTGCGACAATGTCTTATCGTTGTGAAACGCTTTCAACTTTATTTCCAAGTATTTTTTCTTAACGGAGTCCGCTTGAAAAAACAACTGCGACATCATGCCCTCATGTGCTACGTCTGGAATCGGTTGTGATTTCGAGGAAGGGAAAAAGCAACTATCGCGTCCTTTGACCTTGTATACGCTTTAATCACCAGGTTACTTGCGTTTTAATGTTTCGGTAAATTATCAAAAAAAGAAAAATATTGAAAAGTACATGAATTTAGTTTTCCAGAATGTTCTTGCTACACTAATATTTTGGTATAGGGAATCAAAAGTAGTCTGGTTACAAAACCCACTTGATCGAAAATTTTCCAATTCTCCCTCACAGAAAACTTTCTAAACTTTTATCCCGTTCTTTCTAATTGTAATCTCTTTCCCTCTGTCTCTCTCCCTTTTTCAATCTCTTTCTTTCGGTCTCTCTCTTTCTTTCAGTCTCTCTCTTTCAGTCTCTCTCTTGCGGTCTCTCTCTTTCGGTCTCTCTCTCTTTCGGTCTCTCTCTCTTTCGGTCTTTCTCTCTTTCGGTCTCTCTCTCTCTTTCGGTCTCTCTCTCTTTCGGTCTCTCTCTCATTCGGTCTCTCTCTCTCTCAGTCTCTCTCTTTCGGTCTCTCTCTCTTGCGGTCTCTCTCTCAGTCTCTCTCTTTCGGTCTCTCTCTCTTTCGGTCTCTCTCTCTTTCAGTCTCTCTCTTTCGGTCTCTCTCTCTCTTTTGGTCTCTCTCTTTCGGTCTCTCTCTCTTTCGGTCTCTCTCTCTTTCGGTCTCTCTCTCTCTCTTTCGGTCTCTCTCTCTCTCTTTCGGTCTCTCTCTCTCTTTCGGTCTCTCTCTCTCTTTCGGTCTCTCTCTCTCTTTCGGTCTCTCTCTCTCCGTTAATTTACTCGTATATTACTCCGTATATACGTAGAATAGAGAAATTTATGTAATGCTGTGCAAAAAAACAGCAGAAAAAACAAATGGAAGCGAAACGTCTGTCCGTCTGTCCGTCTGTCCGTCTGTCCGTCTGTCCGTCTGTCCGTCTGTCCGTCTGTCCGTCTGTCCGTCTGTCCGCCTGTCTGTCTGTCTGTCTGTCTGTCTGTCTGTCTGTCTGTCTGTCTGTCCGTCTGACCGTGTCTGTCCGTCTTTCCGTCTGTCTGTCTGTCCGTCCCTCTGTCTGTCCGTCTGCCTGTCTGTCCGTCTGACCGTCTGTCTGTCCTCTTTCCGTCTGCTCGTCTGTCTATCTGTCTGTCTGTCTGTCCGTCTGTCCGTCGGTCTATCCGTCGGTCTGTCCGTCCGTCTGTCCGTCGGTCTGTCCGTC
>BLKR01013203.1:0-12916 GCA_011170035.1 Teleogryllus occipitalis | reverse complement strand
AAACATGAAGATGCAACAAAACCCAGTAAGTAAAGTGCACTGTAAAGATTTTAAATATAACGTTGTGAACGATAGTTTGATATTTCCCATTGTATAAGAATAAACGTAATCTCCAGGATCAACATTACATTGTGATCAGTAAATATGCATTTTGTTGATTGGTTTTCCCTAAAGAATTGAATAAATATCCTTCTGATCCAGTTCACTCTTTTGACTTAAGCATTCTTTCATTTTTACATTTTTTTTAAATTTTTGTTTTAACAGAATTACGTGATTTTTTGAAAATTATACGATATTTAGTAAAACGCAAATCATCAAAATGAAGTTTAATTTTCTTCCTCTAAGTGTCAATATATTCAACAAATATATCGCTTTGACGCAAATTATGCATTAATTTCTTTTAATACACATACTTTTAAATTGAAACGATGTCATTTAAAGATATTTTACATGTTTTCTATTGGATCATTCAGTGTCATACTAGATAATAAATTACATCAAATTTAATATTCAGATAGTAATTTGACCGAATTGCGTTCATATTACATTTTTACACATATTACAACTGATTTATGTCAGATATATCATGGTATGTGATAATAAACACGAAAATATTAAATTACATCAGTGAGAAACGCTGTCATATTATCGCAGACTGCCGTTAGGCGTTTGCACCAATATTCAATTTAATTATATGTTTTATATATTTTTATTATTTAAATATGTCGCATAAATAATGACATAATGATATACATTTGCATTAATTGTATTCATTTCTATACAGTTATGTTTTATTATAATTTTCTTTTCCCAAAACATTTGTTAAATTCGATTCAATTTTTTTACACTAATAATAATGGCAAAGTTTAAAAAACCCACGTATGAAAAAATTTTCTGAGGATGCTAACCATATATGCTCATAGTAAAAAGGTCAACAAGCCACCAGACCAGCATTCCCACATCCGTCAGGGAGCTCATCAAAAGTTCGTCCTGAGAACCGAACTGATCGTCAAAAAGAAAAATAATGTTTACTTTAACAAAACCAAGATATAGTACAATGAATTAGTTTACATTTACATTATATACTTTTTAAAAAAGACTTAAATGCCTGTAACAAGTAATGTACACCAGCTTCCGGGTCAATGACCCCCATCTCGATCGGGTTTTTGTCCAGTTTCCCTGAGCCATTGAGCAAATGCTGAGATGACCCCTTGGTTTGCTTCTGGACGTAAATGTAGCTTCACTATGCGCACGTTTTGTTGAGTTTTCCTTTTGCTTGTAGTGGTAGTAGAGCTTAGGGTGAGTTTCTATTTGTTAGCAATAGAGAAAAATCAAATCCGTTCGTTTACCGTTACAAATAAGTTTTCTATAATTCAGCAACGAAAATATCTAGATTTTGAAATGTTAATCTCTCGCTTTTTAAAATGTATTATTATTATTATTATTATTATTATTATTATTATTATTATTATTATTATTATTATTATTATTATTATTATTATTATTATTATTATTACTATTTTTTCATCTTTCAAGTATTAATAGTTAAATAGTTGGGAAGGGATTCTGAAACTCAAGAAAGCGTGCGCAGATGATTTTCTCCCTCCATACGTCACATACAGTTTTTGACTAAATAAATAAAACCGTCTGCCGGGCACTCTGATCTACGCGTGCAGCGGCCTGTGTAGCCACGTGCCACGACACGCTCACCTGTCCGGCGCAAAAATTATGTTCATTTCCTTAACGGCTTTGGATTACATCTGTTAATGCAGCCGTTTAGAGCGATACCGTTCCGGCTAATGTTATTTATGCGCCCTCGGGAGCATGGGGCGGGCGCGGGATTTTGGGGCCACCGCCAACCGCGTACAGTCGTTGTCTCCCACTCTAGGTCTTTACCCGCTAGAGGTCACCGTGAGGTTATACGAAACTTCAGTCACCAAATGTAATTGGCAAAGTCTACTCGTATGTCATAGATACAGTGGATCGAACTGGATTACAAAGTTTAAACTATACCCAATGATTAACTTCAGACCTCAATCACCTATTGATTTTAGTTTTAAAATTGATTATAGTTTAATTGTATCTAATCTGTTCAAATTTAGTTCGCGAAATATGGCTCGATAAAATGTGAAAGAAACAAATTCTTCCATAACTTTCTTAGAAAATATTAAAGCTCCGAGGTGTATAATAATTTAATATTTCTATAAGATATTACAAATTGAATGTTTACACATTTTATGCCGAACAACAAAACATTTTTTGTTGCATGAGATTTGCTGGAGGTGTTTGATAATGTTGTTCTGCTTGATATATTAAATGAATTTTTTTGGTCAGTTTTCCTTGGACAACTGGTCTAATGCTGAGATGATCCCTCACTTTTCTTCTCAAGACTTTACGTATCTTTTCTTCCCTCAGAAACGGTTTCCTCGTCCTCATTCAGTTTGTGAAATAATTGAAAGCATTTAGAATATTTGGTCAATATAAATACTTTTCGTTTGTCTCGAAGTGTTTCTTGCGTCAGTTGTGAGTCCATGATTTGTAAAACTTCATGTGTTAGGAAACATATTGTATTTCATGGTAAGCTGTTAGATCGTTGTTATTGATGCAATCTTAAGATAAACATAAAAGGCAAGGAAATGTTATTGCAATAGGAAGTGACATTCTTAACATTATAAGAAAATCTGCATATTTCGTGAAACAAGCTTCTATTTCATTTATCGAACAGTATTATATTAAAAATTACCTGATGATTCGGAATTTCAATAGTTAATGAGTTATCGAATTTACCTTCAGGAACTTAATATTCTATTTTTTATAACAGGATTTTACAAATACCTTTGTTTTTAGATATCTTACTCACATTCAAAATAATTCTAAAACCTGACTATAGTGAGCATAAAATGTTTTCCCGTTTCATATTAATTTCAATCTTGATTTTATGCTTGTGCTAAATGGGGCTAGTAAAATTATTTACTTGGCATATATATTTGTCTAGAAAATTTCTATTTTAATTCTCCGTTAAAATTATTCCAATACAAAATATTAAAAAATGTGTAGCTACAAATGAAATTGTTTCCTTGAAAAAAGTCTGTTTTAAATTTACTCTTCATGTCAGAAAATTAGAATTAATCCTGTATTATGTCTCACCACTTAGCTTTAAATTGCTGCTGAGCGTTAAAAATATAATTACGTTTATACCAGACGTACAATTTCTTTTTCACGTCCCTAAAAAAATCACAGTTCTCTATCCATGAATATCCCCTTTACTCCGAAATTTGCTTGCGAGTCGGACCGGAGGCGACTATACGTGTCACGTGTCCCGTCGCCTTCGCAGGCTTTTGTCGGCGGCGTGTGGTTGATCCGGCCGCCGGCGACAGCGCCATCGTCGCGCCCGTCGCCTGTCCAGCTTTTCTCCTCCGGAATAAATTTGAGCAAGTGCGAGTTCCACGAATCCGCCTCCTACTTCTGCGAGTGTCCGACGGAGCGCCCTCGTCACCGCCCACCACACCGCAGCTCCCAGACTTCGTTCCGGCCGCTCCAGCAAATGTTCAGTTTATAATCGAAACGTATGCTCTGTGCCCTTTAATACTCGCCGCAATGAAAATGTAAATCCAATGATATTTGCTTTATTCGGGATCTGTTTACACTAGGTCCAATTAAATCAAATTAATTCCGATGGAAGCTAGCGAAAGCCTGGCCTCCGGCGTGTGAGCTCGCTTTCAATTTTCTGTTAGGCTATGTTGGCGGTACTGGAGCGCGCGGGTGAGCGCGGGCTGTAGGGAAACAAAAGACTCACACGCGTCTCTCCGCTGCCCATGCGGGGTGGAGACAAGATGAGAGAAACGGAGAAGTTGGAAGTCAGGGAATTCCCCGCCGAGATATGTCAGAACTACAGAAAGCTAGCGGTAGATTGCTAACTGCCTCCATTGGGAACAGACTCTAGCCTATTCCCATCCATTCTACGTGTGCTTCCACTCTGTACAGCTTCCCCTCCCGCATTCGAACGTTTTATCTTACACCTCACACACCTTCATATTCGACTTTTTTACTTTTTCGCCTTTACATACTTACGTATTGTTTATACTGCATTGAAATGTGGCGATTTTTCGTCAGAAAATTTATATTGCTGGAATTTGCCCCTGCTTGTAGTGCATTACTTCCTCTCACACGTTAATAAGTAAGAATTCACGTATTGTGGATCTTTGATACTTAAATATTGTGGTACAACAGCTCAACGTACTCATAGTTTGAGGCAATATTTATACGTTTCGAAGATTTTAAAAATTCAATCTTTAATAAAATTGGGACCTGCGCGATGTTTCTGATCACATTTGCACTATTCTAGAAAAAAATTAAAGAAAAAATTTGTGTCCGTGTTTGAAAATTACTCATCTTAGCGAAAAATTGTATATGACCTTATTTACTGATGATCTTTGAAGAACAAAAATATCATCTTCAATACTGTATTGTAAGAAAATTCCGACAAAATGTTTAACTTTGCTCCATCAGAGGAAAAGGTCATCCAGAAATATTGGAGCGATTTTGAGACAAATTTAGAAAATGTGGAGGTTTCGTGAAAAGTACCTTAAAAATCAAAATATCCTACTTGAATGATCTGAGTTTCCCGCCTTTGCTCCAAACCAAATTACTATACTACTGTTTTTTCACAGTTGAACTTGATGTTTCGTCAGCTGTTCGGCCAGCTGTGACAGTGCTCCAATCGGGAGCTTACACGTCACTATATGTAGTACCTACACGTCACTATATGTAGTGACGTTAAGCTCCCTATTAGAGCACTGTCACAGCTGGCCGAACAGCTGACGAAACATCAAGTTCAACTGTGAAAAAACCGCAGTATACTATTGTTACCAAATATATCAGCACTTGCGCCACTATCAGAATCTTGTTCTAACTCACCATCCTGATTCCTCGTTTTCTTTCTTCCCAACCTTCATATTATTTTATTACCATCGGAAGAGGTGGCTCAGGGCATCAAGTGATGTCCTCTGACTGGGAGGTCACAAGCACGAGTCCCGAGAATGGCAAGATTTTCGACAGAAGCTAGATAGCTAGGTCCAGTTCAGTCGCTGTGTGGAAGATAATTCTAGCAGCCGGCTGTGCTGATGATAGTTTTCCTTGGTTGATCCGATCAAAACAAGGCGAATGACCCTAACAAACGAGCGACGGACCGTTCTCGGCAATCTTTCCTTTTTCTTCCTTGTCCTATTCTTATCTTTTCCTTACAAAATCGATTTTTATACATTTTCTGTGAAATAATTATTATGAATAGGATGATTAGGGGTTTGACAGTCAAATTTTAAGTGTTTTTAGACATGTTAAATATCAAATCGCTCTCAATAAAATTGTAAGGGTTGTCCAAAGAGTTATAACGAAAGAAAAGAATAAGAAATGAAACGTATTATCTTAACCCGCACGATTATCTGAGTTCAAAATATACTGGTTTTGTAATATGAAATGATAATCATTATTTTCCGTATATCTATCCTCGTAGTACATTTCTTGGGTACAAGAGAAAGAACAAGGTTTTATTTTTAATACAATTTTAATGATTGCCATAATTTTATTGATAAAATATTTTATAAATAAAGGTTCAACTTCCCTCTCTACTCATTTCATTCTTTGTATACTGTGACATACCGATATGTCACATGAATATAAACTAACATTTATTTGAAGACAATATGGTGGAATATGCATTAAGAAGTTTAGACGATCGAAAGGTTAGCTACATCAAAATATAACGAACGCATGGATTGGCTGGGTGAGAGAAGGACAGTCAAATGTTATGAAAAAAAAGAAGGGAGTTTAATAGGAAGCTTCGAGGGGTGAATCATGCAAGAAGAATTCATTCTGACCGGCATCGCGTGTCTGAACGGATCGTGGGTCGTGAGAGGGAGCGAGGTAGTGCAGATAGTCAGAGTCAGGTTATCAGATTGTGAAATTTGAAGGACAGCAAATAATATTGCAGATATTGCATGTGAAAGTAATATTGATGCATAAATTGGGACTTCGTCGGGAGTGGTAATCGAGTTATAGGTTTCGGGACTATGTCATAGGACGTAACCAGGACTGATAATTTTGATAGTTTGACACCATCTTGGATAGGAGCAGAAGAGGATTTCTTGGAACTTTGGACTACGGCAAGCTCGCAAGATATTTCGACTGAGAAGTCTTCGAGGGACATCAACGAAGAATAGATAAGTTAACCGCGGTATAAAATTCTAAATTCAAAGATATCTTGATCAAAGGCTAACATTAAAATCATGTATTAAATTCACTATATTGTTTGCAAAAAGGTAACAATAAACTTTGTTAAATTTTGTTCTTTAGAAAAGAAAGTGATCTTTCATTTAGTCAATCCAAACAGTAATGAACTAGGAATTAGAATCATTCTAATTTCAGATTCCCAGCAACGCTGTATAGTCTGCGGATCCTATAATCCATTATAAAGGTAATAAGGATTATATATATCGTGACCCATTGACCCAGCAAGCCGGACGCTAAGATCTTTGCGAGATATTAAAGTAGAGAGAAAATTTGTATATCTCAAAATGGCGCGCCAACGTGGGGCATAATTTGTTATAATTTATAACAATTGGTGACACGGATAAAATTAGTCTTATAAATTATAATAAAGTGATTCAAAGGGAATCTGAAATTTATGGATTGACATTTGAAATTAATTGTTAATTATAAGAAAGAGCCAAGACCATTTCATTGGTGTGATTTTAAAATAATTTAACAGAGAGATTTTAATTTGTATTAGAATTCAAAATGGATACTAGGAGCAAAAAATTGCGTATGGAGAATGTTAATGTAGATAATATGGCGTCTGCTAATACTAATCCCGAGGGAGAAATCTCGCGTGAAATTATTGAGATTGAACCACAAGAAAAGGAAATAATGGCTGCACCGTTAGGAAATATGGACCCTAATAATTTAATTCTTAAAATGTTAGCAGAAATGAACGCAAAACTTGAGCATAATAATACTAAATTAGAGAGAATTACTTCAGACATGAATACTAAATTAGAGAGAATTACTTCAGACATGAATACTAAATTAGAGGAAATTACTTCAGATATGAATGCTAAATTTGAAAAAAATAACGCTAAATTGGAAGGAATGACATCGAAAATGTCATTAGAATTGAAGAATTTTCGTCAGGAAATACACGAGGAAATAGTGCAATTACGGGTGGATACATCGGCTGAATTCAATATTATTCATTGTAAAATTGAGTCTTTTAATAATCAAGTCGACCAAATGCAGAGGGAATTAAAAGAATCTGGCGACAAAATTAATTCCAAAGTTAATAATTTACAGGAGAGCGTTGTGACATTGGGACAATTACATGACCAACAATGCGAAAAGTTGACAATCGTCGAATCGCGTGTAGATAATTTAAACGCAATGTCGCTTCAACATGGCGAAAAAATTGAAAACATAGAATCTAAATTAATTAATTCGGATAGTAAATTAGAAAAACGAATACAGGAGGGACTTAGAAACATTAAAATGGTGCAAGAATCTGAATCTGGGAAATACATGTCGGACATTAAGGACAAGATTGAACAGTTAGAAAACGAATTCATACGTTCGCAGGGAAATATAGCAATGAATGCATCGGCGCTTGTAATACCAAGCCACCTAAAATTTCATGGTGATATGAAAGAACAACCGTGGTCGTTTATTTCAAAATTAGAGAATTATTTTATGATAAATAATATCCCCGAAAGATTAAAATTGCGTATAGTAGAACAAGCCATGTCGTCCAAGGCACATCATTGGTTGACCTCTTTAGTACCGGAACCGACTAATTATAAGGAATGGAAGGATAAATTCTTAAAAAGATATTGGAACGAAAGCCACAAGTTTGATCTAAAATACAAGTTAATGAGTGAAAGGTATAAGAAGGGTGGAGCCGAGAATATGTGTGACTTCGCAACACGTAAAATAGCAGCATTGAAGGCATGCGAAGACAGAATGGATAGCAATGAATTAATTAGAATTATTATTCGTCAGTTGCCTGTAAATATCCAAAATTTATTGTGGAACTCCATGCCTATTGATTCTGAGGATCTAGTCGAACGTTTAAGTCGATTCGACCAGACATTGAATAGTAATTATGATCGTAGTATCTGGTATCAATATAATGAAAGCAGGAACGAGAATAACAATGGAACGGGAAAAACAATGAATAATTACAACCGCCAAGGAAATTATAGCTCAGAAAGAAAGGATGACAGGGGAAATAGTACTAAAATGGAAAATAAAAAGACAGGAAACGGGTATCCGCGGAGGTTCAAAGAGGACAATAAACGGGAACATGTGGAAAGTAATGCGATTGAACAGGAAAACTCCCAGTGTTCGAAGTAAATGGGCGGGATACTTCGAACGATGATAATGAGGGCGTGATGGTTCTTAAGGAGTTGAATAGCATTGAAGTATCGGCGGAAGATTTATTAAGGGAAGATACGGACGAACGGGCGGAGAATAGCACGTGTTTAATTTTGAAGGGGATATTTCGGAATATACCTGTAGATATTTTAATTGACACAGGTGCTAATGTTTGTGCAGTGTCGGAAAAATTATATGAGCAGTTAAAGAAAAAGGGAAATAAAATTGAGGAGCTACCCACTAGGAGTTTGGATATTCGGACAGCTAATGGAAGGCGCATCGAAACGAGAAGTCGGCAAATTTGGGTGGAAGTGGAAGTCCAAGGGATGACAATTTAGTTTCCGGCAATTGTAGTGAAGAATTTGATTCGTCCAATTATTTTGGGGATTGATGGCCTAAAAATGTGTGACGCCAAGGTCGACATAGGTAACAGGAGTATATTGTTACGAGGTGACAAAGGGCAACAACATTGTTTAGGGATCAAAGACCAGGAGGGGGAAGATATGTGTATTTGCGATATTGCGGAACAAATTGAAGAGACCAGGGACCAGATCCACGCGGCAGCAGAGGGCGCGGTCGACGAAAACGGAATAGATGCTAGTGAAGCAATTGAAATGTTGGTCAATGAATATAAAGATATTTTTGGAAGTTCAAGGGAGCCGGTAAAGGGATATCAATTTAAAATTGAATTGATGGATGAGGAACCTTTTAATCTGAAACAATATCCAATCCCCCATGTATATAAAAGCGAAGTACGTAAACAAATAAACACGATGCTTGAGGATGGTATAATAAAAAATCGATGACACCGTATGTAAGCCCAATAGTGATAGTTCGTAAGAAAGACAATAAGATCAGATTTTGTGTGGATGCTAGGAAACTCAATAGCAAGACCATCGCTCGTCATGAAAAACCGCCGAAATTAGATGAAATGATGTGGAAGGTAAAAGGAGCTCGGATATTCACGGGACTGGATTTTACTGCGTCGCACTGGCAAATTGGACTACACCCAGAATCGCAAAAATTTGTCAGTTTTTCATTTGAAGGCAATACGTATAGTTTTCAGAGGATGGCCTTTGGATTAAAGAATAGTGGCGCAGCTTTATTCAGTTATTTGGACGATGTAATACCGGATGAGCTAAAGGAAACTACTCTCATGTACGTCGACGATATTGTGTTATTCTCTACCAATATGTTTGAACATTTAAAGAAGTTGAAAAAACTATTCGAAATCTTTCGGAAGTATAATTTAAAATTAAATATTGGAAAATGCCAATTCGGGAGGAGGAATATAAAATTTATGGGGCACGTCATATCGGATCAAGGAATGTCGATGCAAGATAAAAAGAAAGAATTGATTAAGAATTTTCCACGACCTCGGAATGTAGGGGAAGTTAGAAGATTGATTGGGGTGTGCAATTATTATTCCCGGTTCTGCAAAGGTTATTCAGAAATTATACACCCAATAATAGAATTGCTAAAGAAGGGGAGGAAATGGGCGTGGGATACAAAATGTCAAGAGGCGTTTAAAAAATTAAAAGAACTATTTGAGAAGACATTTTTGATCAGTTATCCAGATTTCGACAAAAGAATGTATCTACAAGTGGATAGTAGTGGATTTGCCATGGGGGCTGTGTTGTTCCAATACGACGAAAAGAATAAGCAGAGAATAATCGCCCTAGAAAGTCGTGTTTTGACCCTTGGCGAACGACTTTTTACTACCAGTGAACGGGAAGCTTTAGGAATTGTGTGGGCTACGCAGAAATTACGGGCTATATTAATTGGACGACCATTTACCGTCATTACGGACCACAAGGCCCTAATTTTCTTAATGAGAAGTCATTTGAATAACGATAGATTGTTGAGATGGTCACTATGGCTTCAACAATTTAATTTTAACATCCAATATTGTGAAGGCCGTGATAACGTTTTGCCCGATTATTTATCGAGAATCAGGATAAAGGAAAAGGAAGGTAGTGTGGAACCCGATATTAATGCTATCCAGTTAACGGAAATACGACCGAAATGGACGAAGGAGGAATTAGCGAAAATTCAAAGTGAGGATCCTGTGGGGAGGCAAATAATTGAGCATTTTTCGGCGGAAGATAACGACCGACGGCAGGATGATCCGAAATTTTCAATGTGGAAGATGTACGAGGGGGTATTATTACATCGGATTAGGAAACGAGGGACGCAGTATCAAATTTGGATACCAGAAGCGCATAGGCGAGAACTGATTCTATCTACGCATCAACATTTCGGCCCCTTTGGATGTAACAAAATCGAAGTAATACTAAGATCAAAATGCTATTGGAAAGGCATGGGGCGACAAATCCGTAAGCAAATCAGTAAGTGTGACGTCTGTCAGAAAACCAAACAGCCCAATAAAAGGTATGAGGGGAGCAGCAAAGCGATAATACCTACGTCAACTAAAGAAATATACGCTGTGGATCTTTATGGACCAATGCCGAAATCCAAATTTGGGAATCAATATTTGTTAGTAATAATGGATGTTTTTTCTAAAATCACAAAATTATATCCCATTAGAAAGGCGAATGCACAGAGTTGCATTACGCAATGCCACAAATTTTTTGAAGAATTCGGTATACCTAAAAAAATTATTAGTGATCTGGGGACGCAATTTACTAGTGGAAAATGGGAACAAGACATGGGAAGAATTGGTATCCAAATATGTTACACGACGGTACGGAATCCTCAAGCTAACCCCAGCGAAAGAATTATGAAGAAGATTTCGCGTTTATTTAGAGTCTACATTTCGGAAAGCCATAACCGATGGATGGAGGCCGTTCCAGTATTGAACTACGT
Organism: Teleogryllus occipitalis; assembly: GCA_011170035.1. Lineage (NCBI taxonomy): Eukaryota > Metazoa > Arthropoda > Insecta > Orthoptera > Gryllidae > Teleogryllus > Teleogryllus occipitalis. Next base: position 1,669 of record BLKR01013203.1, on the reverse strand, counting down.
TTTGAATAATGTTCCGCATGGGAGCACGCGAAACACGCCTATAGAGGTCCACATGGGTAGGAAAGAAAAAAATGATCCGTTTCGAAGGATTAGGATACCACCAGATATAAGTGGGATCCCAGATGATGTGAGCGATACGCGAATAATTTATGACAATTTGAGGGAGGCAGCAGCCAAAAGAAAGCTAAAACAGAAGCAATGCTTTCGAGGCGAGTATAAGGAGGGTGATGAAGTGTTAATTAGAGTACCTCAAGTGTCGTCAGCGGATAAGAAGCTATTTTATAAAGTTTTCCCGTTGTATAAAGGTCCGTACCGAATTTGTAAAGTATTAAGCAAGAATGCTGCGATTTTGAATGATGAAAACGGACGACAAATGGGAACATATAACTACAGGAACATGAAGCCGTATATGAGGGACGACACGCATGATTACATATTCTTTTGTTGTTATGTGTATTTTGTCAGTTTGTGTAGGGAGTTTAATTTAATGTGTATGGGTATTCAATGAAGTTAATGGGGAGCAAATATTAGGCAGAAATGGTTATTAGAATACCTGGTGAAATGGTTATTGTTGGCACATTCCGAAAGGAAAATGTAAATAGTTTTAAGGCAGCAAGAAACAAGACCTAGTGCAGTGCAAAGTGTAAAGTGTTAATGTCGTTTAGTGTGAAGAAGCAAGAAGAAAGTGTTCAGTTTTAGTCTTGTCATTTAGTTAGGTTGTAGCAAACCAAATGACGCTTGGAGAGGGGAAGTTGTGACATACCGATATGTCACATGAATATAAACTAACATTTATTTGAAGACTATATGGTGGAATATGCATTAAGAAGTTTAGACGATCGAAAGGTCAGCTACACCAAAATATAACGAACGCATGGATTGGCTGGGTGAGAGAATGACGGTCAAATGTTATGAAAAAAAAGAAGGGAGTTGAATAGGAAGCTTCGCGGATGAATCAAGCAGGAAGATTTAAATTCTGACCGGTATCGCGTGTCTGAACGGATCGTAGGTCGTCAGAGAGAGCGAGTGGAGTGCAGATAGTCAGAGTCGGGTTTTCAGATCGTGAAAGTTTAAGGACAGTAAATAATATTGCAGATATTGCATGTGGAAGTAATATTGATGCATAAATTGGAACTTTGTCGGGAGTGGTGATCGAGTTATAGATTTCGGGACTATGTCATAGGACGTAATCGGGACTGATAATTTTGATAGTTTGAGACCAGCTTGGATAGGGGCAGAAGAGGATTTCTTGGGACTTTGGACTACGGCAAGCTCGCAAGATATTTCGACTGAGAAGTCTTCGAGGGACATCAACGAAGAATAGATAAGTGAACCGCGGTATAAAACTCTAAATTCAAAGATATCTTAATAAAAGGCCTAACATCAAAATCATTTATTAAATTCACTATATTGTTTGCAAAAAGGTAACAATAAACTTTGTTAAATTTTGTTCTTTAGAAAAGAAAGTGGTCTTTCATTTAGTCAATCCAAACAGTAATGAACTAGGAATTAGAATCATTCTATTTCAGATTCCCAGCAGCGCTGTATAGTCTGCGGATCCTATAATCCATTGTAAAGGTAATAAGGATTATAATATATCGTGACCCATTGACTCAGCAAGCCGGACGCTAAGATCTTTGCGAGAAATTAATGTAGAGAGAAAATTTGT
>BLKR01013202.1:0-12920 GCA_011170035.1 Teleogryllus occipitalis | reverse complement strand
TTTTCGCATGAATCTATTGTATTTTTGAAAAACTTCATTTAAAGTCATTTGAAGCATTTCTACTCACAAAGGCAATAATCTATAGAAATCGATGGAAACGTGTATATTAATGGCGTGAGACGTATTTAAAAAAATATATTTGTGTAATTTTTGAAAAAACAAAAGAATACACCAAAATGAACTTTACGACATATTAAACAGTGCCATTATCCATTGCTAATATTTGAAGAATAAAATTTGGAGCCATTTTTGAGAAAATGGCTTTTGATCGTTTCTCAAAATGCGGAATATTGAGCTCATTTTTACAGAAAACTGTTGAGTTTTGGAGAAACTTTATTTGAAATTATTTAAAGCTCATGTTTTCATAAATATAATAATGTGAAGAAATTGCCTCTAATGTAAATATAACCGACGGGAGAGATAAAAAAATTACAATTTTGTAGTCTTTGGAAAAAAAAGAATAAAGTAACATGGCGTTTATATCAGCGAATAGGGTACATTTAGCACTAACCCTACCAAAAATTTAAAGAAAAAATTTGGAGCCTTTTTCAGAAAATCTTGTTTTTGTATTTTTTTAAATTGCAATTATTGCGCAAGTTATTGCTCGAAATCTACTAAAATCTACTCATATTTTCGAAAAATTATATGAACTTACTTAAAGATCCGTCTTTAAGGAATAGATTTTATTAAGGAAAAAATCTGTTTTCAATATTATAGTTGTCGGAAGCCGCCCAAAAAAATTGCACTTTTGAATTTTTCAAGAAATCTTGGATTTCAACAAATATGAAATTTGCACCATCCTGTTAAGCTGTCTGAAGGCAATGTTTGATCATAAAATGGTACAGACGAATAAGGCGGTGAAAAGTGCCCCCAAACCAACTCAATAATCGCGATGCTCGTATGAAAGAGAATACAAAATAATGTAGATTCACAAAAAACCAGTCTCCTAGGGTAATCTGTTGCTGAGATACAACGAGAAACGTGTTTTGAAAGTTTTATTTTTTTCTTAGCATCTATTGCGTGTATCAGGCTGAAAGAAAGTGCAGAGACGGGGAAACAGTTTAATTTGAAAGTATTTTTGTCAACGAATTTTGACGCCAAATTCATATAGAAAAAAAATTGAAATTAATTTTTGATGTGATGACGTTAAAGTACTGGCTTAATTTTACTTTCTCGTATACGTACGTATATACGGACTAATATACGTAGTATAGAGAAAGTTATGTAATGCTGCGCGAAAAAATGGCGGATTTTCGGAGGAAAAAAATCATTGCCGGGCTCTGGTGGCGAAAAAGTGCATTAAACCATTTGCTAAATTAATAGAAAAAAAATCCTCTAATACGTGGTGTAGTGAGAATCCGTGTTTTGTGGGTCCTTGATGCCGAAAAACCAATTGGAAGCAAAACGTCCGTCCGTCCGTCTGTGAACACTCTTAGCGCCTGAACCATTCGCACGATCTTCTCCAAATTGAAGAATCCACTGTCTAACTGGCTCTAGTTGAAGCTTTGAAATTTTGAAAAACATTCTTTAAAATTTAGGGGTACTTTACGTGAAGCCCCCCCGGACATTTTCAAACTTTTCCCAAAAAAAGGCTCCAAATGTTTTCTTTAAATTTATTGTAAGATAAAAGCAAAATATACTTATAAAGGTGGCACATGTCAAAATTTTACGGTTAACTCTGAATTTTCGAAAATTGCAAAAGTTTGAATTTTTTCGGCGTCTTCTACAACAACGAAATTGAAGACTTGGATTTATCTTTCAAATGAAGTTTGTTGTGCATAAATAGTTCTTTCAATTAGGTCATGTAGATTGTTTGTGAAATTTCAGTAGTTTTCGTGCAATAGTGCGTGCAATATTTGCAATTTAAAAAAAATTACGAAAACAAGATTTTCTCAAAAGCGGCTTCAATTTTTTTCTTTAAATTTTTGGTAAAACCTCCTGAAACTCCCAAAGCCTGGAGTTCACTCAGATAAATCGGGGAATATCAATACTGAAGAAAATCGGCTGAACGTTTTAGGCGCTATTTTTGACCATAGACGGACAGACGTTTTGACGTCAATCGATTTTTCGGTATCAAGGTCTCTAGAAACATGAATTATGACTACACCACGTGTTTGAGGAATTTTCGTAAAATCGTGAGGAATCGTAAAATTAGTGCTAATATTGTGTAGTGACTTGCGTGAAAAGCGTCTATTGTAAATCGTAAAATTAGTGAAACATTGTGAAGTTATTAATAATTGCGAAGTCCTAATTAAATTTTTTCTCAAACTAATATAAATTTTCCCTACCAAGAAAAGTACCATTTCTAGTAAATAAGGGAATCGAATCTTTCGGCTAGTGAACTGATATACGTATAACGGAAAAGATCCAACATTTGTTAATATGTTTTTAAATGAATGGTAAAATCTGAAAAATATTTTATCAGAACGTTGAAATGATCTTGAAACAATGCATTTGTAGAAATTCGAGACCCTGAAGAAAGCAAAACAGATCATAATCTCAAAGCAAGGTACTAAAATAAAATGAAAGAAAATCATAAGATTTTATTGAAGTCTAAACCAATTATATTGTATATAATCTTAGACACCATGGTTTATATAAAATTTATCTTTTTCTCTTTCACAAGGATTGGATATGAAGAAAATTTGGGCAACGCCGAGTATTTTGCTAGTCTATACTAATAAAAGTAAATTCAACGACCTGCAACCGACAGCGACATCACAAAAATGCCTAAGATAACGTAATAATATTTTAATATTTCTAAATTGTAATCGTTAAACTATTAAATGAAGAATTTGTAACAACATTGTTTCTTATAAGTTGTTAACTAACAAAACAAATTAAACACGTTCACACGGTTGTAGTTTTCGAGTGCATGCAACCAACACAGTTAAAGTGCAGTGCGTATTGATGTATTGTATTTCTTCAATACATGCGATTCTGATCATACGCAGATCTGACTCCGAGCTCTGAGCGCTGACTGAGCTGTTTGTTGGCGTTGAATTAACATATTAATTAGTTTAAAATAAGATTAATTTAGGTTAAAATTAGGTTAATTTAGGATAATATATATTAATATTATTTATATTAATATATATTTTAAATCACTTCAAATAATGCAGGACTAAAGCTTGTCTGATAACGTTTTTAAATGAATACTAATGATAGTATGGATTCAGACATTTTTACAGGATGTTCTTTTCTTGGAACTCTAAGTAACAAGTTAATTGATTGGTTTTTTCGTGTTTCCGGGCGCGTCAACTGCTCTGGTCATTAGTCCCGTTACTGTAGTTCATGTTTTTTCTCGGGATATAGCGGTGATCTTCCCCCGCTGGATGGCGAGATCCGGCGCCGACCTACCATCGGCTAGTGGGGTTTCCCCCTAACCAGGACTCTCCCACCAGCGGGGCACCGCCCCAGCCGGGACAAGCTCTAAGCTCACGACCGGTCTCCCGGGATATGTGGTAGTGTAGTGCATGTTAGTGTAAGTGTGTGTATAAGGGGAGAGGATAGGACAAGGAAGAGGAAGGACAGATCGCGCGCGTCCGTGGCCCGTTTGGTAGGATACTGCTCCGGCATTCCCCTGATGTTGGTCGGAGAAACCACGGAAAACTTCCGATAAGAGCAGCCTGCCGCTAGAATTCTCCTCCAGTCAGCGACTGATTTCGACCTAGCTGAAAAGCTAGTGTCGAAAATCCTGCCGCCGTCAGGACTCGAACCTAGGACCTCCCGGTCAGAGGCGCTGCAGTGACATCGGTTGATTCACTGAGCTACCGCTACCGGTATAAAATAAAAAAGTCATCGCAAACGGAAGTACAGCCTCTCGACCTAGAAGTTGCTCTGTGCAAATTATTTTATTGTTAGCACTTGTTCTCTTAGGGCATGAGAGAAAATAGTCATTTCATTCATAAAACGCATTCGCCTTGAAACTCTAAAAGCAACTTGTAAAAAAATTGAAAATGTTCGATTTTCAGCGAAAGTAGTTCCTTAGCTTGGTCTTATGTATGTAAAATATGATAAGAAATTAGTTTATATCTTAGAAAATTCTCTAAAGAATAGATTCACAATGAATTTCAATTAGAAATTCAAGATCCACAATGAGTCAACAGCGATTAATCAGAGGCGTATTATTAATATAATCAGAGGCGTATTTACGGTACGGCAGACAAGGCCCGTGCCATGGGCGCAACTCACAAGGGCCGCTATTCAGAGTACATCCGCTAAAACAAATAACAACCCAAATTTGAATCCTGACAGGGGCGCAAATTATGAGCTTGCCATGGGCGCTTTAATACCTAGATACGCCTCTGAATATAATATATATTATTAATAGAAATATATGTAAATAGATTCATAATTCATACGTATACGCATCATTTATACGTTTTAGTAAAAAAATCAAATAACATTGCTGATGTTGAAATTAAAGTAGGTAATAAAATTATTGCAAATCGTTGACAAAAAGTAACTTTATTAAATAATAATCATATTCCAGAATAAGCATGATTCAGACAATGAGGGATACATTTACTATATGTATTCATATCTAGGAAATGGAAAAATGTGTGTAAATGACGCTAACATTAAATTAGGTTCCACTGAAATTTATATTTATTTCATGTGTTTAACAAGTGATTTTATTAAATACTAACTAAACACAGTTCTTTTACCGTTTTAAGCTCACCATGAAAATTGTTTAATTTTATCACTAAATTCTTTTACTTAAAACTATTATTTAAAATATATTTCCGAAACCTCTTTTAGCTTAAAGGTTGTAATTTTTATTATTGGTTAAAATAAAAATACCCATATAGTTTCTTGATACCACTTTCATAATTTTAATTTTAAGGGGGGGGGGGGGCTACATTGCATCAGCATTGCCCCGGGTCCAAATTTGTCTAGCTCCGGTACTGGCAAGAAACAATAAGATAAAGTGCCAGGAATAATCTGATAAATTTTGGAGAATTCCTGTTTACGTGGTACGACCGGATAATGTGATTAGTTATTTCTGTTTTCTAAAGAAAACAAGAGTTGGATAGCTATGAGTCAAGCGAAGAATTTCTGTGGACATAAACATTTAAAAAAGCACACATATTCTTGGCCTGATGTCTGAAATCCTTAGAATTGTCTTGGGTGCCCCAGAGATGAACTGAAAAAAAAAAATACAATGCTCACGTTCATCATCATGAAAGATTTTGGTAGTCTCTTATTTTTGATTTATTGATTAAATGGTTTGAGAACTATTTATTTTTGGGCCCCTTACTTGCGTGAACTTCACACCGACTCGCTGCTGTGGCCCGACTATCGATGCACAAACAACAACATGCCCCTTTAGTTACTTTTAGAATCCTCCTGCTGGTCTTACAAGTCCGAAGGCTGCTACAACTCTTTTCTTTCCTCTAGGATGCCCTTCAGAACAGGTTATTTGCGTTATGCAACAGTTGCACCAAAAGGAAATAAAAACGCGTGAATGCCACATCTCATCCGGCCCTCGTCGCTCTGGCACCTGTTGTAAGCGCATCGAGCGACGGATTTTGAGGTTCGCCCTTTGCGCGTCCGCAGAGGGGTCGTATTGGGCTTGGTGCAGGGCCGGATTAATACCTCGCAGGCTCCGTCAGGTGAAACGGCTAACCATGATTCCAGAATTAAAACCCTTTTCTCTAAAGATTTATTGCAACTTCCCAAATTTTCTAACTTCAGTTTATTAAAATTACATATTTCTTTTAAACCCTTTTCGTAAATTGCCACTTTTTATTTATCTAAATAAAAACATCACTCACTATTGAAAGCTCTGGAATTACCTTATTGTTTTCTTATTATTAAAGTTATTATCATTAAATATTCAAGTATTTTATATCATTTTAAAACTTTGTACCATATATCACATCATTTGTACCACATACCATCTTCACAGTGGCATTATGTCACTGCATTTCGCGTCTCTCTCGGTCGTGCCGCAAGATGTCGCATGATCAAGTAGTGCATGATACGGTCGTGATCTAGCGGCACGACTAAAAGAGACGCGAAACACAGTGTCATAATGCCACTGTGAAGACGGGCCTTGAAGAATCGCACTTCACTGACAGGCGAGTGACACACGGACAACTGCAGCGAGCCCCAGCGGGCAGTGTGGCCCGAATTGAGCACCCCTGGCTTAATTCACACATTAATGATGTGTAACGTAACCCCTGAGCCTGGCGTCGGACTGGCCAGCGGCCGCGGGCGTGACGGCCGTGCAATGGAGGGAGAGGCAGGGCGGGCTGGATGGTAGTAGAGAGATGGGTATGAATGGGGCGGGAGAGTCGAGGTGAAGCCGGGGGAGAGGCGATGAGAAACGGAGTGGGATATGGTGCAGCGGGGTATGGCTGGGAGGGGGCGGGGTCTTGTGGGGGAGACAGGGTGTCATGGGGTGGGGACGCGGGGGTGGGTAGAGTTGGTAGATTCTGGTATGTGAGGTTGGGCGGGGGCAGCTTGGAGCGGGACAGGGCGGGGCGGAATGGGTCGCGAAAAAGGGGGCAGGGCTTGGGTGTAATAGGGGGCGGGGCGGGGCAGGAGGGCGTGTGAAAGAAATGGGGCGGGGCGGGCGAAGCGGGGCAGGGAGTGGCGGCGAAGGTCAATTGGAGACGCAACGTCCGGTGGGCGTGGAAGTGACGTCACGGAGTTGCGCTCATCGCGCGCAGGAAAGAAGTTGAAGGACGCTCTGGGAGACCGTTCACCAAACGCGTTGCACGCCGGCGGTAGCGCGGATACTGTTCCTGAGTACCGTCTTTGAGTGCATTAAATCCCTCACAAAAGAGAATTGTCATCAGACAAACTAACACATTCAAATAGATCACAGGTAGTTTTTAAGGCATCATCTTTTAGCACTTTTATTTACAAAATAAGCATATTTTTTTCGCTTGTATATTAAACTTATGTGTATTTGTAATGTTAGCTATTTAAAATAATAGCATATTAAGTTTCATTCTCTTTTCTGTCTTTTGTATAATGTGGTTAATCGTTTCTGAATTAGTGTATCTAATTTTTACACGCGTGTAGGGACGAGAAGGTGACGGTTACACCGTTGAAAACTGCTCATCATCTAAATAAAAATATTGGCAAGAAAGGACATTGGATTTGTATTCGAAAAGTTTGAAGTATATCCGATATTCATGTTTTTCTCTATTAGTTTATATGGCAAATGATATTAGTTTATATAAAATTAATCGTATTTCTTAAGATGAATAAAACTATATCGAACTAGTGGTGCACACACACAGAACAGCACACACTTTCTCGTATTATATGAAACAGCTACGTAATATTGAAATATTGTATTTTCTGCGCTACTAACACCTCAGCCCTTACTTGAAAACGTCCAATTCAAACAAAGCGCCTGTGATGCATATTGGCATTCGTTTCGTAAGTCAGGAGCCGCACTCATTTCTTACTTTGACAAATGAAACAAATCGGAATACATTTGACTGATACAGTATTCGCAGTAAATTATACAATGAATTACACATCGCTGTTCCCAGGGTAACATTCTCAAAACTATGTGCATTCGCTTCGTAAATAATATCAATTCTTTGCAAAAATTTATTATCACCAGTATTCAGATTTCAACTTGTTTATCGGTTAGTCGTAGTACATCATATACAGTCGATAAATAACTAATATTAATAAACTAATTAAATTACTAATATTCAAAGATTTGTAATAATAAGTTAATTTATTTTCGCCTTTTGTCACCTACTGTCACCGCCTCAAACGAAGCGCGGGAAAATAAAACTTTAAGCTTGTATATTCGTTAGATCGACCACTGTGTAGTACCCCCCAAAAATACTTCAAATGAAATTAAAATATCTATTCTTCAAGACGATAAAAACAATTTGGCCCTTACGGGTCTAATTTTTTAATAAAAGAAGTTTAAACTCCTGGCTCATAGCGATGTAGCTTCTCATTTATCACTGAGGTCCGGATTTAATTCCTGTAGAATCTCATGTGAAATTTGTTCCAACAAAACGAGTTTGCCTGCTTCACGAGCGCTATTCCAACCCCTGTGAAGTGTCCTAAACCCTACCCCTTTCCTATCTCCCTCCCAATTCTGGCCGCTGGGCAGTGACGCAGAGGCGCGTGAAGTAAGAGGCGCGTACGCGGAGATGCTATTTGATGCTAATTATATTTACTTATAACTCCGTTGCTGACTCAATCGGCGGGTTCTTTACTGAAATAATCGTGAATACTTACGATTACTTAATTCGCCCCCCATACGGAGAAGCGTGGATTCTGAAATGCAAAATTTAAATATCCTACTGGATTGCACGCGATTGCACTGGATTGCACGTGGGCAAATGATAATCAGCTTTCATCAATAGAAAATAAATTTATTTATAAATTTTAGTATAAGATTCTTTTTGATCATTACCCATACTATAGCGCTATAGAACCTGTTCTCCATGAGAATCTTAGGCGCTGTTCTGGTAAAGGATGTCTCCCGCAGACTTCAGCAATGGGCCTCTTTCTTGCTACCGACCAAATCTGTATCTTGTTCTTTCTTCTCATAAACCACTATGTACACTGTCTATCCATTGGCTTTTCATCCCCATTCACCTGTTTGAATTGCTACAAGTTCTAATACCTATATCTAAACCTATACCTAATATCCATTGTTCATTACCTAAGCAAAATCTTGAGTGCTGTTAAAATATTAGCATATAAGTTCATCAAGTTTTCATCGGGTTCCTATCATCGGAGACTAAGTTCGATTATCATTGTCCGCATTCACTGTTCACTTCGTATAAAACAACTTCTGAGTATATCTAGCACCCTGATCCGATCGCTATCGTGTCGAGAGCTCGAATGAATCTTCTTGTATCCTTCTTCAACATGTCAACTTTTTTCATCATTTACTCTCTTGTTTAAAACAAAATTATGCGATCTACTTCGCGGCGTCATCATTTTTGACCAATAACTCACGGATGCTACTTATCGTCCGCTTTTGAACTAATGGATTGATTGATTAATTTTTTAGTGTTTCCGGGCGCATCAACTGCTTTGATCATTACTCCCGTTAGTGTAAAGCATGTTTTTTCTCGGGTGATGGTGGTGATCTTCCCCCGCTGGATGGCGAAATCCGGCGCCGACCTACCGTCGGCTAGTGGGGTTTCCCCCTAACCAGGACTCTCCCACCAGCGGGGCACCGCCCCAGCCGGGACAAGCTCTAAGCTCCCGACCGGTCTCCCGGAATATGTAGTAGTGTAGGGCATGTTAGTGTAAGTGTGTGTGTAAGGGGAGAGGATAGGACAAAGAAGAGGAAGGACAGATCGCGCGCGGTCCGTGGCCCGTTTGTTATGGTACTGCTCCGGCATTCTCCTGGTGTTGATCGGAGAAACACGGAAAACTACCGATCAGAGCAGGCGGCCGCTAGAATTCTTCTCCAGACAGCGACTGAATTCGACCTAGCTGAAAAGCTAGTGTCGAAAATCCTGCCGCCGTCAGGACTCGAACCTAGGACCTCCCGGTCAGAGGTGCTGCATCAGTTGATGCACTGAGCTACCGCTCCCGGTTTGAACAAATGGGCATTGTTTATATTTTTTACTCCGGTACCATGACAACCAGTATCTTTTTTGCTAATAACGTGTTAATTTTGATAAAATTTGCTGAATTTCATATTGGTGACAATCTGTTATGTCACAATACGTGTTTCCCATCTATTCCCCCAATGCAAGGAAGAAAGTTTGCTTAGTGTTCAAATCCATCTGCTACTGTTTCCCACATTTCTTTTGTAATGGAAGGTATGCTTTCACTTTTCATAACCTTCGACACTGCTTGACAAACATCTTTAACTAACACTCCTGCTGTTGAGATTCCTACCTGATGGAATAGAAGATAGGTGAAAACGCATCCACTTCCTAGATACCTGAAAACAAAACAAAATCAGTAAGCAATAGTACATATTTTTATAACAACATAGAACACATTTATATATTTATATAATAAATAAAATTTATATTGTTTTTTTACATCACTTTCGGAGACCGTACATCTTTTTGTTCGGGGTGCGGAAGTAGAGATGTTCATTGAAACATTTGCGTGACACTTTTGCTAAAGCCGAAAAGTATGCTAAAGAAAAACAAAAGAAGTGAAGACAATACTTATTTAATGACGAACTTCAGTTCTTAAAGAAAATATAGGGAAACGTAGACACAGCAGAGAGCTTTATTGTAGAAGAAAACTGTTGTGGATGGGTGATACCAGGGGCGTGCGGTGACCAATTTGACTGAGTAAGCTCTGTAAATAGCAAGAGTGCGATTTGGAGCCTGTTTTGGAAGACAAAACGAAAATTTATTCAGTTCTCTGCGTTTTAAATTAAATCATATCAAAAAGACATTACTATTATATTTATTATTATTATTATTATTATTATTATTATTATTATTATTATTATTATTATTATTGCGTCGTCTGGAATAACGTTATTCCTCCCCCACACGCGCCCACAATTTTGAGTGAACCAAAAGTCAATTATCGACCTCTGCCTTTTGAACGCTTCACACGTCGTCAATACTTGTAAGTTATTTTTCGGAACGTAACCAACGCTGCATCCCGTATAAGAGACACTATTATTCGTTCTTATTTGGCAACACTCGCGGCTCTTAAGAAGCTTCCTTCGCACTGCCCTCTCTCTCACGACATAGCATCTGATGAATGACTATTTTATCTTTATTTATCTATATTATCTATATTTATATTTCATCTAAAACAATTGCAATATGCTGAACCATGGAAATGTTTTCTTTAATAGATTTACTGAAGAAATTTCTAATTGCAAAAATCAAATCATTTTGAATTCTGTTAGAAGTGCCTTTTAAATGTTCTGGCAAATTTTAAGTATTCTTGTAAGATCGTAACATACTCAACAAATTTAGAAGTTCGATCAACGCAGCCTTTGCTAACCAACTCAATTTTACGATGTCTTCCGAAAGGTAATTCCTGCATTGAAAATAAAATTGTCGCGTCAATCAGGCATTTTAATATAACTATTCGTTCTGTGTAATTATGTTGCGTTACATCTGATCAATTTAAATTTCAATGTTGACACTGCAAAACTGGCCAGCTGAATAAGAGGATACAACTGACTCTGTTATCGATCATTTTTGTGATTGTTTTTAAGAGACTGCAAATTCTTATAGCGTTCTTTATTCCTCACATTACGAACATGGGAAAACACTGATCATGGCCCAGCAAGATAAATTATTAGTTTCTTGTTTCCTATTAACCAACTGGTGTTTTCATATTTTGAGTTGTTAAAGTAGCGGAAATGCTCCCTTCCCTTTTCTTTGCGCAAAGAACTGACTAAAGACATGTTCTGGAACAGGCCTCCCTATACGAATAATTCACTTTTCCCCACAAATATACAACTGAATACATTTTTTTAAATATCCTCAATTATAAATGTATTTTCTGCCATAGCACAGTATTACACCGTTATGTAGCACAAAAGACAGTGCACACAAAAATAACAGTCACTCAAAAATAATATGCACAGTGTGAATAACACGCACAGATCAAATAAATCCAAAAGAAAAAGACCGTGGCAGGCGGCGCTTACACCTGTGTGTCGGCTCGTACGCATGCGAACACATCAGCAAGCTCAATTCAGAGCAAGCCTGGGCGGCGTGCCGCGGCAGTGGACCCGGGTGGCGGCGCTTACCAGCGTGCTGCATACAACGAAATGGAGCTTCCAGAAAGTCAAGAGCGCATGCGCGAACTGCCTAATGTATTTAGATGGAGAACAACGTCATGCTCAGTTCGGGCCGGGTTGCGGCGCCTACTACCTCCATCTCTATCAACCGCTTTCTGTCTTTGTCAGCAACAGCGGTGTATGCTCAATGAAGGGCCGCGCGCCTATGCGAGCCAGTGTACCCTTACTTGGCAGAATTTTAAAAGCCAAGCTTAATTCTCTATGGCGTGAGTGGTGATTTCAAAATATAATAATTACATTTAACTGTCTTTTCTCCAGGGTAGGCGCAGCATACCTAGTTACCTGAATGCAATGCGCCACCGGATGCGCAGCAACATTAATCGAACACAGTGCAATCAGGAGGCCTAACTACTGTTACATCGGAATCAACTCTTCCTCGTCAACCACGGAGGAAACAAAACAAAATGGATGAAATAGATTTGCAAATTTTGAACATTGTAGAGAAAAAAAGCCACCGAATCAGCAAATGTCCTTCTTTCATCGTCTAATTCCCCATACAACAAATCTGAATAGCGCTGAGTGGCTCCGATTGCGAGCGGAGGTTCTTCCTCTGGTCTCAGATATTAAAAGTGAAAACCTTCCTCTAGGATACAGTATGCAACGACCTTCCCACTTGCGGCACTCCTTCCAAACAAACAGTGTCCCACACCACAGACTTTTTCCACAGTCATTTCCACCACATTTCCCCAAGGCTTCACAGTATTATCATCCTCCACCTGTGCTACCTTTTTTAATATTTATTTAGTCAAAACAGTAAAGAACTCTAGGTGACGTATGTGGGACAAAATCATCTGCGCACGCCCACATTAATTACCTTACGTTCCACCATTAATTTCCACACAAAACGAACTATCTACACCATAACGATAGCCAAAATACAATTCTCAGACACACAACTTTGGCTCTACCCCCATTACAACAGCACAGACGACAAACCATCGCAGCTGATCATTTCACCGAATTCATCGGCGAAGAGAATTATAGATGTTCTACACCAAGTTCACTCAATTCAACAAGCACGATGGATATTAATTTCTAATTGTAAAGTAATACAAATGATTTTCCTAATGTAATGTGATTGTAATATAAAGACATTTTTTATGAATTACCTTTTTGATTGTCAAAAATGTAAGGATACTTGTGTTTTATTGCGAATTACATTTAATTCATTAAC
>BLKR01013201.1:0-12930 GCA_011170035.1 Teleogryllus occipitalis | reverse complement strand
ACGGGGAGTCGGAATGACGAGGAATGGGAATGACGGGGAGTCGGAATGACGAGGAATCAGAATGACGAGCCGTCGTGGCGAAATAATTGATAAGCTAACATCTACTGTGTGGCAACTGTAACGTAGTCGTCTGTTCCCTAACAAGCAACGAGGCAAATTTTGTAAAAGAGGTCCATTAGACTGGATTCGAAAGGTTCTCAGATCCCTGAGTAGTGGATTGGTTACTGAACGTGAAGGTTTCCGTGAGCAGTAGAATGTGTCAGTAATTTTGCGTTGATACATGAAATGTAAGACGAAGAGTTTATTTATAATAATTAAGTCATTTGTTGCGAACATGTTATTTCTCAAGAGTGGTGTGAGCAGTTGGCGGGCAGTCAACTGCACGTACAATAAGTAATGTTGAGAAGACTGAGATGTTACACTGCGGGTGTTTGAACCATCGAGATGAAAGAGCGACCGAGCTGTTAGTGCGAGGGAGTAAATGCACAAGAGCGGCGAGTGGCGACAACAGCGACCGGCTGCAGCGAACGAGCGAGTGCAGTTCGCAAGGCTCCACACCGGAGGCGAGGCACCTATAAAAGCGCGGAGAGACATTGAAATTCTGGAGGCGAAAGGAAGACTCCCGGAGTGCCGGCCGCGGAGCTGCTCGAAAGACAGCTGCAGAGTGCGGAGTACGATGGCTGAACAACAGCTGCGGACAGCAATGCCAAACAACAATAAAGAAAACGGTCACTATAGAATGTGCCAAGACTACCAAGATCTGAGTAGCAGGTATCACTAAAAACGTAATATAAATTATAAATACGAATGCTTTCTAGGATTTTTTTAACTTTTTTTCATCGCATGGCAAGCAGTCAGATACAATTGTCGAACCAGTCGTCTGTGTTGAGATACGACGATGATGCACACGGGAAATAATGTGCACGAATATGGAAAATATGGTGGTAGAGAGAACGAGAAACCATTAACAAATCTTTGTCCACCAGAAATTGCCTTTGGATAGGACTGAGCTCGAACCCCGGCCCGGAATAAAGGGAAGGAGTGGGAAGCCCTACACTACAAATCGCCACCATTCTCTGGAAAGTTCCAGAAAGTATTGCGGTAATTTAATGACTAGAAATCTCACAATTGCCTAGTAAAGACAAAATCTAATAATCTCTCAGTTTGTTTGTCAACATTTTTTAATTTATTAGCACTAGAAAATACCAGCAGAACAAGAATGAGATAAAGAGGAAAGACAGAGCTAATACGGGAAAGAAGAGAAAGAAATAAAGAAAGAAGAAAGAGAGGAAATAATGGATTCAAAGGGACTCGAACCGACGGCCATATCAAGCTCCACCTCAGAGGCAAGCCAAATACCCAGTCGCCGGTCTCACGTCGGAGGTGAATCTCAAACGCCGCCCGCCGGTGGGGAAATGCGAATTGAGGGCCGCGGGATCAGCCAGCGATCGCGCCGCTCTTCCTGGAGACGTCTTCCCCTGCTTCCGCCTATTTGCTCTTTCCGGGAATCGCCCCTGAAAACGGCGAAAGTGGAGGAGGCAGTGAAGGCGATGGCAAGGGCGGTGACGGTTACGGAGGCACAGTTGACTGTCGCGGTGGTGGTGGTGGTGGGGGAGGAGAAGAGGGTGACGGTGGAAGTGGAAATAGAGGCGATAGGTGGAGCAGATCGTGGAGATGGCGGTGGTGACTGGCGATGTGACGGCGCTGCGAAGATGGGAAAGGTGTCTGTGATGCAGACACAGAAGCAGCGGCCGTGATGGAGACAACAATAAGAGTGGCGTTGAGACAGGAGCGGCCATCGGCGATGGTGGAGGCGGCGGTTGTGGTGGAAAGGTTGGCGGTGATAGGGAAGGTGGCGGTAGCTGCAACAGTGGCAATGGAGGAGGCAGTGGAGTTGTCAATGGTGGGAATGGTAACGACAGCGATGGTGGGGGCGATGGTAGAAGTGATGGTGAGGGTGGTGGTGGAGGTAGTGGTGGTGAAGGGAGTGGTGGTGGAGGTAGTGGTGGTCGTGATGGTTGTGGTTGTGGTAGCGATGGTGGTGAAGGCAATGGTGGTGGTCGTGGTGATGGTCATGGTGGTGGTCGTGATGGTGGTCGTGGTGGTGGTCGTGGCGGTGGTCGTGGCGGTGGTGGTCGTGGTGGTGGTCGTGGTGGTGGTCGTGGTGGTGGTCGTGGTGGTGGTCGTGGTGGTGGTCGTCGTGGTGGTGGTCGTGGCGGTGGTGGTCGTGGTGGTGGTCGTGGTGGTGGTCGTGGTGGTGGTGGTCGTGGTGGTGGTGGTCGTGGTGGTGGTCGTGGTGGTGGTGGTCGTGGTGGTGGTCGTGGTGGTGGTCGTGGTGGTGGTCGTGGTGGTGATGGTTGTGGTGGTGGTCGTGATCGTGGTCGTGGTGGTGATGGTGGAGGTAGAGATGGTGAAGGCAGAGGAAGGTGGAGGTAGAGGTGGTAGTGATGGTGGTGATGGTGGTAGTGGTCGTGGTAATGGTAGTGGTGGTGGTGGTGGTGGTGGTTGTGGTAGTGGTAGTGGTGGTGGTAGTGGTGGTGGTGATGGTGATGGTGGTGGCGACAGTTGCGGCGATACCTCGCGCTGTGACTGCTGCGGCGGCGCTGGTGGCGGCAGTGGCGGCGCCGTTGGAAGTGATAGTGGCGCCACTGCCGGCTCGAGGTGTCACGCGCGCGCAGTAAACTTCATTTCGCGAGATGCTGCGGTCCGCGGAGGCAGCGCGGCGCCGGCTGACGGTGTGGAGGCGGGGCGGGCGAGAGTGTGGAGGTGTGGGGTGTGAGGTAACAGCGAGCCAATAAACGGAAGCTCACGTCACGCTCCAAGGGACTCCCCGGTTCTTCGAAAATCTTCACAAACGGCGTCGCCACTTGGTAGGTTCGAGGTCTTGACGGCGAAGTCGAAACGACGATGGTAATAAACAATGTCGGTTACGATGACGACAAAGACAGTGTTTATGTCGACGGCGACGACAGCGATTTATGTATGTGTGTCCAAGCGTTCTTCATTACTACACTTTCCCTCGAAATGTGAAGAGACTCCTTCAAATTCAATTTTTGAAATACATTTGATGAAAATGGAGAAATTCAACATTCACTCATGCTTCACAGATACGGGAACAGTATACTTAGGTTGATTGGTAAAAATGTTAAAAACACTTTCAATAGAGTTTTTGAACGAAATTGTAGTGTTTCAATAAACATTCTAATTTTGTGTTGTTACAGAGGAATGCAATAGCGTCAGAAGTTGGTCAGAAAAAAAGAAATCTCCACACCGCATTCAGAAACTGAGCTTTTGTAACTATTAGAAACTAAAATATTTGGATGGGAATAGTTGAATTAGATTGGAATTAGATTTAACTGGAGGGAGGTATATTTGAAAACCGAAACAACTTAGGGCCCGAAAAAGAGAAGCAAAGAAAAGCAAGGTCCAAAGGAAGATGAATAAAATACTGATAGAATACGAGAGTACCAATGCAGATGTGAAAGGGAGCTTAGTATGAAGCATATTAGCATGAAGTATACATCCCATGATGTATTTCATAAATTATTTTAGGAGGATTAGGAAATATTTTAATTATACTTCACCTGTATGAAATGTTTCTCCGACTTTGCACAGCATGTCAACTTACCTGAGGAAAGAAAGAAAGCATCAATTATCACACAAGAAATAAACATGTTTATGCCAACGCAAAAAGTGAAATTTTAGAAAGCATAAGTTAATACACGCACACAAATAAAATGAATAAAATCTATTCTCCACTCATAAAAATAGTATATTAAATATTCCTTTCACTGGAAAGATTTGCACGATTGGTATTCGTATTTAATTTCAATACTAATAAGTATTATAACCCACAAATCATCAGAAAATTCCTTCAAACAAATAACATTCATGAAACATTAGAACCACTTTGTGACAAGATCAAAACGTGAATAAAAGCTCGTGACACCCCAACTATCGCTAAAAACTTCATCCAAAACCCTACCAGGTCGACGTTTGAATGTTTTATCGCCTCACACCCAAGTACATTTACTCTCCGGACTTTCTCCGAGCCCGCCTCTAAGAAGAAAATGTCTTCTTTCAGACACGGCTCTCTTTCGTGCAACACGGCGTCCAAAGGCGTCGGGGCGCGAGGCAAAAAAGCGCATTTCCATTCGCAAACGCGGGATGGAGAAGATTCACAAAACGAGATTTAAGAATTCAAATGCGCGGTATTGATCGAGTGCGCTCATACAGCGTCAGGGCGGCCGAAGAAGTAAAGCCTATAAAAGGATACGGAGAAGAAAAAAAATGAAGTGCTCCGGGAAAATTTAAAATGAACAGGCAGGCGCTCGTAATTTGGGGAAGTGCTACTGACGTTTCCTCGATCGCGCAGCACTGGTTTCAAGTATTCGAATTTGCTCTGAAGATGTAGTCAAAGTTCTCAAGTTGATTGATTTTAGTTTCTGGTTATGTTAATTGCTAAGGTCATTCATTAGTTTCGTTAGTGAAGCGGATGTTTTATTCCAGGAGGTGTTCCTCTACCGCTGGATGGTGGGATCCAACGTAACCTACATGTCTGTCCACGGGGTTTCTCTACTCCAGATATCGTCAACCAGCGGGGCGCGGACCCAGCTGGAACAAGCTGTAACGTCTCTACTGGACTTTTGGCGGGTTTCTAGTGTGGTCCATGAAAGTGTAAGAAGAGAGATTAGAAAAAGGTAAAGGAAGGAAAAATCGCGCGCGGCCCGTGGTCTGCGGAATATAAACCTGGTTCGGCCATCCTAGAGCATGTTGCATGAAAAAATATCCATAGATTTGTTTAAAAAAAAAATTATTCTAAAATTAGGCTTGATGATCGCCAATATGACGATTCAAGTAACAATTCTTATTATGTCGGAAAGGCAATATTATAATTTACAGTAATATTTCACCACTTGAGAAACAAACTTGATAAAACAAGTTTTTTCTACAATTTTTCCTTAATAGTGTAGATATTGTAGAAGTAATTCGCTAAAAATTACGGCACTCGATTAGTCTTATAAAAATATCAGTTTAGATGCTTACAAAACACTTCGATAATTTCGTAAAATTATTATGGACTAATTCGAAGAAAGTCCACTACTCAGAAGGACGATAATCTAACAACCAATTAAACACAACCGTCGAATCATTTCAAAATGATTCATCAGGAAGTCATTAATTACACAAAATAATTTCGACAATATCCCTTTCCAGGATTTTTGAATAATTTATCCTACTGATTGCGCACAGATAAATTAGACAGAGCTTTATCAGTATATTTTGTACCTTTGGTCAAATCAGCAGTGCAACTTAAAACTTTGATAGTATATGGAGATTGATTCCAAGAATGCACCGAAGAGGAGCAGGCAATGCCAGTTATTCTGCGCGGTGACATTCCGGCTATAATATATAGCCGGAATGTCACCGCGCAGAATAACTGACGGAATACACAGCGTGCTTCTTCACATGTGTTTTCCAGCCGAAACATCTCAATCATCTATCTCGGGAATTCAACCTCGAACAAATCAATCCTCGCCACTAATTCGAGTCCGAGCTGCTCTGAAAAACGATTTAATGCGAACATTGATCCATTTCACTCGGCTAATAAATCCTTCGCAATCTTTCTTTGATATTACCACACAGCATCGCAACCCGGCTCTATTCACAATGCGAAAGCATTCATTAAAAGCCACGGAAGTTGAACAATACGACACAATATGATAGTTGATTTGGCGAGAATGGAAGATAAGAAATAATAAGCAGGCGAGAAAAACATAAATGAAAATTTTCAATATCCCGATTAGTGGAAGTGAACAATCATTTGACGAATCATTCGGCAAATTGATTCACGTACTTGATTAAAGTAAGTCTCACATGGTGTTTCTGAGAGAAAGTTTCATTTAGTAATACGTCTGGACCCTAATGAATGTGATGAAATGTGTTGGGGATAATTTATTAACAACGTTAATATTAACAAGAAATTAATCTCTATACGAGTTTCTAGAGATCTTGCAAATCTTATATCAAATAACAAAACAGAATTATGAAAGATTCGTGAATCAATTGAATCATTCACACACAATAAGGCTACAATCTCAAATAAGAATGAATCCTGTTAGGATGAGAAACATCTTTGCGGGGTAGACTGAGGATTGTGCTTGGATATGGACCGTCATATCCAATCTTTTTTTGCTACAAATATATTTCACGGTGCATTAAATAATATGCATGAAATGTTTACTTAAAATAATAAATGTACGAAACAATGTAATGCCTAGAACAGTGAAGTGAGAAACAATTGTAACATTTAGAATTCATAGGACTGGGACGATGAGAAAAACACGAATCCGGGATTGCCAAAATTTGAAAATCGTCCTATACCTACCATTATCCATGTGAAGCGACACTCAATTCAACAAAGCCCCACGCCCGAAATAAGCTAAAAAGTTAAACAAACACAAAAGAAGTCCACATTTATCCCAAACGTTTTCTCTCATGATCCACGCACATCGTGACAGAAATTGCATCTGTTCTGAAATGCAACATCGCACAACTCCATCCACGCCACCTTTGCGAATCGATCACTCGGGTTATTACGAACACCGAAGTTGGAGCCGTGTTCCAATCGGGACTGTAATTCGTCCACAAGCCCACAGTATTAATCTATCGCTACGCGGCAAACAACAAATCGCTTGCCCAAACAGAGGCAGGAAATTGAATTACAACTCGTGAAAGACCTGGTGTTCCCCAGGGTCCGCGAACTGGGCGCGGCGTCGGGAGCACGCGGGAGGGGAGGCTGGTGAGTGGAATGGGTGTCTCCGAGGGAAGGGGATTCCAGGAGCCCACCTGCGCCCGCCACAAAGATCTTCGCCCCGCTGTGAGGGCGCCAGAGCGTCCCCTTTAAGGTTTAAGGATGGAACAACGCGCGGTCGGGAAACTGTTTGAGGAGTTGTGGGGCCCTCGCCAGCGCGGGCTCTTGAGAGGCGGCGGGGGTGGAAAAGCGGAAGGAAGTGGGAGCGGTGGCGGTAGAGATGGCGATGAGAGAAGAGATGCTGATATAGATGACTATCGCGATGCTGAAGGTAATATTGAAAGTGTTGAAGACAGTGAAAGTGAGTTTAAGTGACTTTGCGGACGAGGATGAATATTGTAATCGTACTAAAGATGATGTATATGGTAATGATAAATTTGAATATGGTAAATGTGATGTTGGATGGTAGTGTGATGAATGTGATGATAAACATTTCTGCACGAACATGCAATGGGTGGAAGCTTCGTTTGGCGTCTTGTATTAATGTTGCAAAGGCGAGAAAAACTATATCTGTCAATGGCATTTTAATTGGTTTTGGGAGTATATACAGTTAGTAACAGCGCTGGAAACAATGACTTTTAACACCGATTACTTATATGCAGTAGTGACTATGACGACATAAGTTGTAGAAAAGTGGAATTATTGTTGTTTATTTATCTCAAAGAAGGTGATACATGGCGTTCTGCAAGCGGCAACGAAGGTAGTAGACGTTTTGAAGACACATTGGCGTGGCCTCTATCCTCCCAGTAAAATGCCAGAGACCAATGACCGCGAATACATCAAATTCTGTACTTCAAGAACACGAACAGTAGAATTACAATAAGTGACGTAATGCAAGGCCATGATCACATTGTTAAGATGTCGGCATAGGTAAAAATTTGTAGAATCTATATCCACAGACGTGGAGCTGGTAAAGGAGAATGATTGGTAAAAGACGGACAATATGAAACGCTTGGGAGACATGGAAGGCAGAACAAAAGAAAATAATACGATGAACACGTCGGCAAAGTCGGTATGGGCGGCGGAGGGACGACAAAGGCAAAGGCGGACGCGAAATCGACACCACAGGCATCCGCCGTAACACAATCCGCCAGCCGAGGCAACGGCAGTGGAACAACATCGGCAGCGCACTGAGAACGACGACGACGATGACGACGACGTCGGAGCGTCTGCGGCAACGGAGATCCTTCGGAAGCAAACGGGTCGAGCCTACGGCGAAACGCAAGCCCGCCACGCACTTGGGACGGGGGGAGGGGCGGAGTTTGCGTGCGATATTCGAGCAGAGCGCGAGGGACCGCGGAGGAAGGCGGGGAGGCGACCCTCTTGAGAGGCAGACTGAGGATTGTGCGTGGAACTGAGGAAACACGAGCGAGCCCAGCGCGACGGAAAACGGAGGATTATAACCGGTTCTGGGAGGAATTCTCAACCGTCTCAAATACAAATCATGAAAGTCCTTAATAATCATACATTTTGGCAACATCGTATGAGAATAAAAACTGTTAGAGAAATGGCCAAAAATTTCGCATGATTTAGAAACTCTCTTCTTCTTCTTCTGAAACTTTTCAGAAATTCAAAAGTTTCAATACAACATAGCAATATCTAGATGAAATAAATAAAATAATCCAATGGAAACAGTAGAGAACTGTAGAGGCCATGACTCTTTTTTGTGGTTATTTCCAAAACGCCTCGGAAATTAAGGCCTTGATAGTCTTATAGCTGAAACATTTAATTCGAGATCTTCCGGTTTAGTGTTTTTTCGTAAAACGCACGAGGGTTCAAATTTACCATTAAAAAGTAATGTAGTGAGGGAATGGACCAATGAGTAGTAATGATTACGTAATGAAGCGTAATGAGTAATGGGGAATATATCGAGTAATGTGCAATGTAATGAGTAATGTAACGAGTAATAAGTAATGAGAATATACGGACTAGTAGATTGGCCAAACGGCGAGGCATAAGGGGGCGACAATTCCACAAAACGCTCCCACCACAAATCTTACAATGTTCACCCTATTCCACACGGCAACCGAGTGGAGGCGCAGCACCACACAAACCACAAAGAGAACAACCACCGAAGCGGCTTGGGTGTGGGCCGTCATGGAGTTCTCTGCGAGAGAAGGCCCCTCAATTCGCTAGATATCCCCAAAGGGACTGAAGGTGCGACCACACTGGAGAGAACCGGCGAGAGAAGAGTGTTGGGCAACAGTGCGATTTGAGAGATATAGATACGGGACGTTGGAGGAAAGAGTTGGGAGCGGAGGAGAGGAAAAGTGAGGAGAAACTTGGGTTAGGAATGTTTAGATCAGAAGAAGACATAAGGAAATTTGAGAGGGAAAGATAGAGGGCAGAAGAGAGACCGGGAAAGAGAAATCGGGTGGAGAGGTGAAGAGATGAGAGAGGGACAACGAGAGGGGGAGAATTGAAAAGCGAGGGGAAGTGGCAGGAAGAGAAGTAAAGGGAATGAAGGGTGAAAACAGGAAAGGAGATGGTAGGGAGGAGGGAAAAGAGGAGAGAAGAATGCAGAAGTGTGTGTAGGCGGTGCAAACCTACTGGAAGATTGCCTCCCAGGTGACTATGTGTGACGGACAAAACTCTGCTCAAGTAAGAGGAAGGAGGTCGGAGAAGAGGCAAAACCAGAATGAAGGCAAGGCTGTGAAGAACAGGGAAGGGTGGTGTTAGGTGGGAGGCGGCAGGATAGCGTGGTGCGTGGTGTGGCGGTGCGTGGAAAGGCGTGACGTAGCGGGGAGTGGGTGGCGTGGCGTGGCCTGTTGTGGTGTGGCGTGAGGTGGCGGGCCGGGGCGAGGCGGGGCGGGGCGGGGTGGGGAGTGATGTGACGAGGAGTGGCGTGGCGGGCAGGGGGCGTGGCGGGGAGGGGCGTGGCGGGGAAGGGCGTGGCGTGGAGGGGCGTGGAGGGGAGGGGACGTGGCGTGGAGGGGGAGCGGCGTAGCGGGGCGGGTAGTGGCGGAACGTGGCGTGGCGGGGAGAGTTTGACCGGCGCGTGAAGGGAGGAGTGGGGCGCGGCAAAGCGGGTAAACGCGAGGAGACGGGCAAGGTGGGACCGAACAGAGCACTGTGGAGCTGATAAGGACGAGGGAGCCGTGACAGAGCAGGCGGGGCAGTTAGGGTGCGAAGGGGCGACCTGGGGAGAGGGCGAGGGTCTGACTAGAGCGGTGGCGGGGTGAGGCAGCTCAGCCGCAGCCCGGCGCAGTGCTCGGGGTATGGCGGAGGGCGCGTTGCGCGAAGGGCGGAGGGCGTGGGACGTGGGGCGCGGGGCGCGAGGCGCGGAAGGTGCGGGGCGGGGAGGGCGCGGGGCGGGGAGGGCGCGGGGCGGGGAGGGCGCGGGGCGGGGAGGGGCGGGGCGCAGGGCACGGCGTCTGGCGAAGAGCGCGGGGCGGGGAGGGCGCGGGGCGCAGGGCACGGCGTCTGGCGAAGAGCGCGGGGCGGGGAGGGCGTCTCCTCTCCTGTGGAGGACGAGCGATATTGAAGGCAAAGTTGCCCACATTAAGGGCGCGCTGACGTGTTTACGGAAGCGGGGCGGCCGCGCGCGCTGCGCGCCGCCACCAGCCCTTTCTCTCTTTCGCAGGGCGCGCCCTACGCCCTTGGCCCTGGGCCCGCGCGCCGCCTGAGAGGCCGCTCTCGCAGATTGGGGGGGGGGGCACGAGCAAAGGAGCTGCGCGTGTGCAGAAAGGGGCGCATACGAAGCAAATGGCCACGGAGGGGCGGAGTGCAACTGAAAGGCTCGCGCAAATAAGACAGCCTGCAGGCACGAATGGAATTCCAGAAACATAATTTCGTATATTAGAGAACCGAGAGAAAAGACAAAGGATTGGAAAATAAAAGGTAAGAAATTCGAGACCATTTCAGTGATATAAATGTGAAAGAATAATTTATTGGAATGCGATGTAAGTAATGTTCGGCTGAAAGAAAGAAGCTAAGAACAAGACATGAAAAGATAGGAGTGTGCAGGAATAACTTTGGGGACGAAGGTGGAGGAGGATATTTAGAGAAACAGATAACCACGCATATAAATGGAAGAAGTGGGACCCAAAATGTGGATCCCAAACATTATTTAAAATTTCACTTATTTTTCACTTATATGGAATTCCAAAATTGTGTTTCAGACTGTACCTTAAGGTGATAAATATTTTCGTCATTCACAATATAAATTCACCCCTCGTAATATTTTAACGATGGAATGGAAGACGTGATTAACATTCCCGAAGCAGAAAAAAAAGTCGTAAAACTTCTTGGCATGTTTACCGAACGAAGTGTCTCCTCGAAAAGCCCACATGATGGATTCCCCATCAACGTCGAGCTTATTTTGTAGCGTTCCTTCTGGGAGAACTCAGTGCCCACGCAATTTCCTTCGAGATTCCCCGTTTCCTTCCGATCCGACAAGATCAGCAACTTTCTTGTATATACCAATTTTGAAACCCGCTCGGGTAGAAGGATGTCGTAAAGAGCGCCACACTCTAAACCTCATAACACAGGAAACTGTTCAGGAAGATATTTCCGCACGAGAACAAATGCTCGATAGGTTTGCAGAATTCGCCGAACGTTATGAGAAATTCATCTTTCAAAAGGGATTGAAGGGCTCAGTAGAATAAGGGGCTATCCCACACTGACATAGTTCTGAGATAATGAGGGTTCTACCTGAACTTCCCTCATAAAACTCAATACATTTTTAAACTTTAAATACAGTACACTATAAGTCCATATTGAATTTAAATAACATATTACACTAAAGGAATATTTGAAGTTTTGTATAATGCTAATAACTCAATTTCACAAAAAACGTGGGATATCCCCTTTTTCTACTCAGCCCTTCAATTGTAACTTTTGCGCTTGAATTGTATAATAATATTCTGGAGGAAACATTCGTATGAAATCATTCAAAATGACGCCAGCCTAATAAGTTGCAAGTTAGTAACCCGTGTATATACATACATTTTCTTGAATATTCCTTTGCTTCTGCCAATGTGTATTAAAGTAAATCTGTATCATCATAAAAGAAACAATGGAATAAACATTTACGAAATAATTGATATCTTTCAATATATTCTAATAGGACAAAAAACTTCAATTAGGAAACCTTTTAGCTGATTCATGTAAGTGCTACTATACTCGCATCTCAATTAAATTATAAAAGCATACTCGTAAAAATATCATATTTATTATAATTATTGTCATTTTACAACATTAACAAAACTCTCATAATAATCAGTAATTGTATAAAGAAAAATAATGTGACTACAATGTTTCTTCGTGAATGCACAACGCTATCATTTAATTGTTGTGTAAATCACCATGTTGATATCATACAATGATGAACTCATACAAAAAAAGGTTTTCAAGGTATCATAAGTTAAGTTACATACTCGATGACTCTGGATACATTATTCATTCAATGCTTGCAACAACAGAAGTTTAGTGCATGCATAATGCATGAAAGAAGCCATGACATTTTGAAAAACAAGCACCTTTATTCAGTAAGGATAAAAGCAAGAGACAAAACTTGCTAAGGAAATCACTTACACACATTCGAATGAATACACAAATCTGAATGAAGGAATTCCAGTAAACTTCAAGATGATTCACGCCCGCAGTAAACCTGGCAATAAGCTTTTATTATGAAAATGCGTTCAGACAATTTTATGTTCTCCAGTTGCAGAGTAAAGCACAGATAGTCAACCTTATCTGCACGTAAGTTGAATATTTTCATTTTGTCAGAGCTTCGGTAGGTAGACTACAAGATGATAAGCATAGTTAAAATTGAAAGTGGAAACGAAAAATAAAGGTGAATGCAATGAAGAAATCTGCGACATAATGGAACGTTCGTACAGGCAGGAAGAGTGGAGAAAAGGGCGACCAAGAAGGAAGATGGTAAAATGGTAAGTGTAAAACTTGGTAGCGTGGGCAGCGAAGGTGAGGTGGGCGGCAGAGGGCGGGATGGAGGACGGCAGAAGGGACGGCGGAGGGGACAGTAGAGGGGACGCAGAGGTGACGGCAGGGGCCGGCATGGAGCGGGTGGCAGGAGGCAGGCGGCAGTGGCCGGCAAGGAGGCGGGCGGAAGGGAGCGGCAGGGGGCGGCAGGGGGCGGCAGGGGGCGGCAGGGG
>BLKR01013200.1:0-12942 GCA_011170035.1 Teleogryllus occipitalis | reverse complement strand
TTCAAATTGGTTCCGGAATAACAAATTAATAGTAAACGAAAAGAAAACGGTTTTAATGCAGTTTTCCATTTCAAATAAACAATTCTGTGCTCCATTGAAAACGAACAGTGTACCATTGACTGATGTTAAGGCAACAACATTTTTAGGTTTCTCAATTCAGTCAAACCTTAAATGGAACGTCCATTTAAATGAATTGAACACAAAATTAAGTTCATTATGCTACGCGTTCAGAATTCTTGCAAATTCAGTCAGCCTTCATACTGCTCGCTGTGTATACTTCGCGAATGTTCATTCCCGCCTGAGATATGGCATAATATTCTGGGGAAATACATCTTATAGCTCCCAGACTTTTAGATTACAAAAACGAATTGTACGAATAATAACCAAATCCCACCCACGTGATTCATGTAAGCCTCTCTTCATTAATCTAGGAATTCTACCATTACCGTGTCTTTTTTACGAATCAGTGGTTTTTTGTAAAAAATGACTTGCTTAAGGGCGGGAATATATTTTCAGAAAATGCCGAAGTCTATTACTATAACACTTGACGTAGAAATCATATTCATCAGGTGACAGACACAAAAACCGCATGTACAATACATGTACAGTTATTTTACAACAACTTATTTTAAATCACAAGTGAAATCGTTTCTGCTGCATAACTGTTTCTATACAATTAGAGATCATACTGAGTACTACGTAAGAAAAGTAACATTAATTTTAACAATGATACATAATGCATTAATTACCATTTGGACTGTATAAATGAGTATAAACAACCTGTAACAACTATTGTAACACAGCTTCCGGGGTCAATGACCCCTCATCCTGATCAGGTTTTCGTCCAGCCTCCTGATCCATTGAGCAAATGTTGAGATGGGCCCCTTGTTTTGCTTGGACATACGTAATTCCATTGTGTAATGCCCTGGTGAAATCAGTGGAAATACAATTATTCAAATTATCGTTTCCACGTTGTCGCGGCAGTGGCGAAGCAATAAGAGCCAAAATTTATTGCTTATTTATCCTTAAAAATAGATTTTATTACATGGGAGTTTTTTTTTTTGTTTTTTTTTCTCCCTTTCAAAATTCAAAATTTATTGCTTATTTATCCTTGAAAATGATTTTATTACATGGGAGTTTTTTTTGTTTTTTTTTCTCCCTTTCAAAATTCAAAAATTTATTGCTTATTTATCCTTGAAAATCGATTTTATTACATGGGAGTTTTTTTGTTTTTTTTCTCCCTTTCAAAATTCAAAACTTAAGTAGTATATGATTTAGTGTAGGGATCACAGAATTTTGAAAATGTGCACACAATTCACTTTTCCCCATAGCCCGTCATACGCAGTTTTTAACTGCTTTTTGACGTAAATAAATAAATAAAAAAGTACTGAGTTATTTCCGATTACCCATATTCTTAGAGATGAAACCAGTGTGAGCCACTCACGGTCATTTGGTCTCAGTTTTGCGTGTCAGAAAATTCTCCATTTACTCCACTATATACTATGTAACTCAATTGCACGAACAGAAATGGTACATTAGTTTAGCGACCTTTTTACTCTACATTTTCTGTGGCGATACCGCGAAAAATAGTACCATTTTAAGTCATGCAATAACTTTCTTATCCCCCCCCACCCCAACAAAGCTGATCCCACCAAATTTTCGTTCAGAGACCTCCACCACAGTAAATCAGGCCCTGGTGGTGGTCAAGCCGTAGTTGCACCTACGCGTAGAGAAGTGTCGGTCTGATTATTGTTTTGGATAGTACATATTATTGCTGCGTTTTATGGAACTTATTGATGGCTATTACCGAGCGTTTTTAGTTTATGCAGTATGTTTTTAGTTTGGTTATTATTTTGATGTATGTGTTTTTTCAGTTCATTTTGTGTCCATGCCCAGTCCTAAATATTTCATGGGTTTATTTACGGAGTACTATGGAATGGGCACACTATTTAATGTTACAGTGGTTGGCATCATTGAAAAAAATTGGTGTAGTTTTATTTACATTTAATTTAATTTTTAATTTGGATGACCAGTTTACCCTCCTGTAGACTTGGTGGCAACAGGAGAGAGCGGCGA
The DNA here is from genome assembly GCA_011170035.1 of Teleogryllus occipitalis. Lineage (NCBI taxonomy): Eukaryota > Metazoa > Arthropoda > Insecta > Orthoptera > Gryllidae > Teleogryllus > Teleogryllus occipitalis. The sequence continues at coordinate 10,866 of BLKR01013200.1, read as the reverse complement.
CGGAACTGCAGCAGGATCAGCAGCTCAAGGGCGTAATGCCCCTCCCCCTGAAGGCAAAGTCTGAGAAGTGGCAGACGAGTGGGCACTTTTCCCAGAGACATTAAAGAGCAATTAAAACTCCCGTTTCAATATTTTAATTCATTTACGTGTTATTAAATTATAAACAAATTATCTGAAAAATTTAATAACGCCGAGACAAGCAATGTAACGGCAAATATGATGGTGATCAATAGGTTTTAAATTTTTTACCTCTATTCATTGCTATAAATATATTTATCGACTATTAAGAAAATTGATCATAAATATATTATATTACTAACTTCACTACATCGAAACGGTGGCTCCTACAGCAATAGTGCTACAAAAATTATGTATTCTATCAAGGGCAAGTTGAGCTATCGAATCATTCAATATTCTGAAATTTTTTAAAAGTCTTTGGTTGGCGGGCCCAGCGATGGGAATGTTAAACGAAGGTTTATTTAAAGATAAAAGAGAAAAAACAACAACAAACTTTTCGATTAAACTATTTTCTTCCGCACAAGTACTGCGAATGAATGAATATACTCCAAGTCATAAATTCTTTCTCATGCTACAACGCCTCTTTCGTACTCCGTATAAACTCTGCGAAATTTCAGAAACAGACCACACTCCTAGCGCTTAACGGCGTTAAGGACTTTTTTAAGTTGGAGTTTTAAATATAATTCTAAAAAATCCAGTCAGACGGAATGGAAATTTGACAAAATACACGTAATTATTTCAAATATTATTACGCCCTATATGGTGGTATCATTGTCCAGCACGATCAAGTTAGTGCAATAAGCTAAAACACGTTAAAAATGATTTCAAAGGGATATCAAAGGTTTAAATAACTTTTATAGGTAAGTAAATTTAAATGACTCAGCATTTTTCATTGAAAAAAATTCTGAAAGAACTCGGCCGATCGTAAGATCGCCGACCCTGAAACTAATGACATTGCATTTACCGTTTGAACAATTTAAATTTAAAAAAGACCTTTATACTCTTGCATTTCCCTATTACACCATATCTTCGATAAATGTAAATACATTGGCGTAACACTAAAATATTCAAGATGTCGGCAAATTCATGTCTCCACAAGATGTTTGATGTCGACAATGTTGTATCTTAATGCTGTTAAATCCCATTGCACATTCTCCAGAGGTTCAAAACACACGGTGTCCACTCACTTTTTAAGCTGACCAGAGTGTCGAAAATCCACCATTGTCACCTCGATCACTTAGAACTCCCGGTCACAGTTGCTGGTCAGCCAGCGGCAGTGACCTCTTGTAAGCTATTTACCCAGTATCTCTCTGAAACTTATCTCGACAAAGTCACTACTAAAGCTTAAGACCAAAGAACTAGTGCGATTGTTTCATGTGCTTCTTGGATAATTTCATTTTAAATCAATTTTTGGCTTAAACTATGTGAATTCTCAGGTGTTTTTTTCTTTTCTCTTAAACTCTTCGGCAACAAATTATTTGACGCCCAAATGCGTTATAAAATACAGACTCACTTTAATATTCAGTCATAATATATTGTAATTCATCTGTAATAATTGACTAACAACAAGACATTGAAATGCGAAAAGTAAGTACATGCACTACATACCACTCCACGTGAAATATTTCATCACGTTGAATGTTTAGAGCGCGAAAGAAAATATCCATGTTTTCAAGTTAGCTCAAAATGTCCATAAAGCCTGGCACTTTCATATTATGTAACTTGGAAAAATGATTTGTTGTTAGGTTTTTTATCTGTGCTGAAAGAGTTAAGAGGCGCTGCAACTACACATCACTTGACATTCTAGTGTTAGAGAGTTCGAGTCTCTTCCTCTTGGGCGGTGACAGTACTCCTATGGGCCTAAAACGACGCCATGTTTTATTTCACCAGCGACAATGTGATGTTCTACGCTGTTCTACAAAAAATATTGGCAAAATGCTGCATCTGCCACAAACTACGGTTCAAAACATCGTACGCCGTTACAAACGAGACAGTAGAATAGCAAGCTTTCTGCAAAACAGCTCAAAGCCTTTTACTTTCACGACAAAATAATTGACTAGAGAGAGAGAGAGAGACGCCTAATTGAGGAAAATGAAAAAAAATCTTCCATTAACAGCGCCGAAAATTGCTGTTAAGTTATTAGAAGTATGTGGAAAGAAAGTGCTAAGAATCTAAAGGTGACGACGAAATGCCATTTATAAGCGAAATCAATTGAAAGAAAAAGCTTAAATTCGCAAAGCTTTATGTGAACAAGGAGTCAGAGTGGTTGCCAAATGTTATTTTTCCTGACGAGAGCAGGTTCACCCTGTGGCAATCAGATGGCAGAACAAGGGTGTGACGCAAGGTCAATGAACACTGCAAAACGAAATCTGCAGCAGACTGTTATAGGTATTTCAGATGCAGAATTATGGTGTGGGAGCGCATATCTTTGTCTGAAGTGGCAGAATTGCGGTTAGCAAAATACATTATGACGAAGGAAGGTTATCTCCGCTTTCTCAAGGAATGTTTGCACCATAGAGCAAATATAGAGAGAATATAGGATACATTTACATTTTATCGGAGCAATTATCCAAAACCTAAAGCCTATATTGTACACACCAGGTCCCTCTACAACTGCCCCAAGGTCTTGGAAATTCCTTTGCAGCCTCCAAACCTTGACAAAATCAAGCATTTGCGATGTGAACTAAAATCTCGATTTAAAAAAAAAAAAAAAAGAGAGAGAGCAAAAGAATGAGAGAGAGAATGAGAGAGAGAGAGAGAGAGAGAGAGAGCTTGAGAATGAGAGAGAGAAGAGGAGATTGGCGGAAGAATGAGAATCTATAGACACTTCATACATCAAAAAACTTTCTGAAAGAATGCCAAATCGATTGAAAGAGGAGATTACACAGAAAGGTTACCCAACAAGTACTAACATAGTTCATGTAACAATTCTTAATTTAAAAACAGTGACCGAATATTGAAACGTTTATAATACTTCGGTTTATTTGTTTTTTATGGTTTGGTACATCCATGTAAACATCAATTTGTTTCCTTTTTTACATTCATTTCTAAGATGAGTAGCTTTGATTTGGGAGTATCAATTGTTACTCTTTGATCCTCCTATCATGTAAAAACAATAAGAAAATTCAAGTTGACAGTGTGATCGAATATTAAAATATAGTGAGCGACTGTATGCGTTGCGCAAACTCAAAGTTAATGTTAATCGCAGAAGCCGAAGGCCGGCTTCGTCATAAACCGACATATTAAAAGTTTGTTGTTGAGAAAGAAATTAATTTCTGGGGAAGAGTTGACTAGAGATCAGCTGGCCAATGTCTGACCTTGACATTACTGACGATTGCGAGGCTACACTGAGCAATAATTTGCGAATTTTATTTCCTCAATAGACGTGGACGTCCTAAACGAAACATATAAACATTTTTTCCTTCCTGAATGCCAGATGTAGATTTAGTCGTGATGACTAAAACATCATAAATGTGAACGCGCCAACCGCAACCTAGAGGTTAACAGGTTGCGAACGAGACATCGTTTCATACATTTCGTTGCCGTCCTTTTTCTCGCGGAAGTGCGGCACAAGAAGGGATTAAAGTCATTTTCATGAAACTATCCAATTTTGGCTAGATTCTAAAATGTACTCATTCATTCGCCTAAACTCACATACACATTGTTAGTTTTAAAAAGTATTGATCTTCACAATCGTAACGACAATGCCCTTGACGTATAGAAGGATTTTCCTGAGAATGAGCCAAAGTGCCAGTTCACTAAACAAGTGAACATTACATGTAATTCAGAGGAGTAGCCCTCCGCTGCAACAGCTGTTCAGCCATACCTCTTCGTAAAGCGTTTGGTTATGGTTTTGTGAAGACATTACTATCCAGAAGTCTAAGTGTGTCGCTGAGGTATATGCATATACGCGAGTCCGGAAAATATATAAATTTAGTTACGTATGTGAAAAATCTCTTAACATGCTATCACATTCAGTAATAGAAAACTGCTACGAATGTAGAATGTAAATAGAAAGCTCTCAATCACAGCTCGCCACACAACAGCACTATAGCCGAAAACACGTGCACCAGTACGCATCTCACATTCAAGTCTCCGCTTTAAATTAAACATATTATTTATCACACAAAAAGTAAATTCAATGTAATGTTTATAGAAAAAATTACAGACGAGCACATAACACTGTACTTCCTAATTTCAATCATTCCTTGTGGCGTACTATATTTTCGTCAGACGAGGACACCACAAAAGGAAGCGTCGAAGCCATTTACAAGTTAGCCAACTGCAAACGAACGAATGCAGGAAAGGAGTCGAATGGGCTCGAGGGCACAACGACCACAGAACCTTCAGTTATGTTGCCAGCACTAGCTGTCACTTTGGCTCATTCTTAGGAAAATCCTTCTATATATCAGAGCACTACGCAATCTTGTTAGTGTCAATATGCCGGTAATTCGCAACAGCAGCTAGAACGTCTTTCATGTTTGCGACACGTCAAGTTTTTGATACGTTCTGTTTTATTTGTCAACGATCATTATACCCTTTCGGCATAAAGCGGAACTGCTCTTGTATTTTCCCTGCATTAAAATCATTCGGTTTGTTCGTAAACATTTCGTTGCTTAGCTGTATATGCCCCTTCAATTTCGGTGCGGATCGTTTGCTTTACACCGGCTTCTACTACCGTCTTAACCACAGGAACATTGCAGCTAAGCCCGGTTTTACATGAAAATTCGTACCGACGCAAGGCATCAGTTCACTCTGGCCAGGAATACAATGCTTTAGCCATTGACAACATCTAGCACCCAGTTGGCATTTAGCATTCTGCTAAATCGACATCTGGGATTCAGGAATGAAAAAAAATGCTTATTTCCTTTAGGATATCTACGTCTATTGAAAAAATGAAATTCGTAAATTAATGCACAGACATTGAAAAAATGCCGCTGCACCGTTACCAGGATTTTTGTTACCAGATGGTAACGCCGAGCACTAATTAGTTAAGCCGTTATTAAAATTATTTTTCGTTGCCTTTGCGAGGTTTATTTGCTGGTTATATTAAGCAAAGTAAATAAACAACGCAAAGGGTCAGTATTATTACGTCAGTCTAATAAACTATAATCAACAACATCATATGCTTTCTTGCGTTTTTTTGTTTTGTTTTTTTTGCTTTCACTCAACATTACGCGAAAACTATTCTCATAAAAATACATGACTTTTTAAAGAAAGTAAGAAAAATTCTAACTTCTCTGTAAGAATGTTCTCTGTATTTCTCTGTAAGAAAAATTCTAACTTTCGCAATTTTTGAAAATTTACAGAGTTTAAAAAATCGGATATACCCATTGTTATAATGAAACTTTTCTATATAAGAGAAAATAATTTCGTCTTTTTTCAGACAACTTTTGAGAAAGCTTCAACATTTCGATCAGGGGTCGTCATGTACCCCAAAATCAAAATATACGTATGAAATTTGCAGGGCCTTGAGTTCGGCTACATCGATCAAGGATGATAATGCCAATTATTGGCTTTTAGCCCGAGATTTTAAACAAAAAAAAACAAACTATCTGGCAATTTTCTGCCAAACCCTTATCCTAAGATACATCCCTTCTCAGTTTTACTTTGCTTTCTATTAAAGATTTTAATTTTCTCTGTTAACTTGGAACTGCAATATTATGCACTGGTCTTAAAATAATTTGACACGGGCGCAAATGACCTTAGCCGTTGAAGCGCCCTTAAACTCAATCAATCAAGGAATATCAATTTTGAAGAAAATCCTACGAACGCTTTAGGCTAAACCAAGTTTTCGGTAACAAGGTAACACAAAACGTAGAATATAACTGCGCAATTTATTAGAGAAAGTAAATTGCCATGTTTAGGACCAACAATTATAATTGTAGCATATAAAGTAGCGTTTTCTTAGCAGATAATTATCTGCCAACGAGAACGCTACTTTCTGCGGCAGCATTACAATATTCTCTCTTTAATCCTTCATTACGCAGGACGCGAGAAAGTAAAAGGGCGCATTCCGTTTGCGTGTGCTTGTAATATTCCCATATTTCATTTCAACTTTTCCGCTTTCCACGTAATAGTAGTAATAGATCAAAATAAGTACGCACGTCACCAAAAGTAAAAACAGTGTCTACTTTACGAAGGACTCAGTTTCACACCCGAGGCAAAAATTCCGTGAAGGTGCTAATTATCATCAGTAACAATAATTAATAATGGCAGTTTTGAATTAAATCCATTGGTAATATTAACTAGAGGTGTTACAGAATGGCACACACTTTCCCCTAGCAATTTTATTTAATTTCCTTGGAGTGGACTGGCTTGAAGTTCTTGCTCGATTCTCTGGCCAGCTGCCATTTATTGTCGCCTAAAGTACTTTTTTTTTCAAATTCTCAACTTCTCTATTTCTTAATAGTACAACCGAAAAAAAAACCTTCAAGAATATTAAAAAGAGTAAAACCTCGACCAAAATATAAATTTTAATTGAAAATTTTTAAGTCGTTTATAAGAAAATGGCGATTAAGCATTACTGTAAATGCGGAATATGAAGCTCTCTTTGACAGGAATCTATTGAGTTTTCGAAAAACTTCATTTGAAGAACACCCACTCACAAATGTATACAAATCGTTGTAAATGTGCATATTAACGGCGTGACAGACATTTAAAAGAAATTACATTTCTATAATTTTTGAAAAAACAAAAGAATACACCAAAATGAACTTTACGTCATATTACACGGTGCAATTAGCACTATCCATTGGAACAGTTTGAAGAAAACATTTGGGTCCATTTTTGAGAAAATGTCGTTTGAGCGTTTCTGAAAAGGCGCAACTTTCAGCTCATTTTCACAGAAAACTGTTGTGTTATTGAGAAACTTTATTTCACATTATTTAAATCACATGTACACATAAATCTAATAATGTTAAGATATCGCCTTTAATGAAACCTCCAAATTTTAAAGAATGTGTTTCAAAATTTCAAAGCTTCAACTAGAGGCACATGCACAGGGGAATATTCAATTTGGAAAACATCGTACGTGTGCTTTCGGCGCTAGTAGTGTTTACACACGAACGGACAGACGGACGTTTTGAAAAAAAAAAAAAACACACTTTTTCTGTATCAGGAGACCCCAAAACGTGTATTTCCGTTAAAATCTCGAAATCGATTTTCCGCAGCATTACATAACATTCTCTATACCATGTATATTACTCCCATATCACGAGAAAGTAATAAAAAGTGTGTATGTCACGAACATTTTTATTATGCAACTACAATGAATCCTCCACCATGAAACGCATCTCAAGCTTTAACTATTTTTTTCGGGAGATTAAATTATCGTCAAATAAATTGAGCAGATACACTTACCCAGACAAATATCTCAAGGAACACACCATCTCCAAAAGCTCCCACAACCAACAATAGCTGGCATCGCCATCATTCTTAGATCATTGTCTGCAATATAAGCATCATCAAATGAAACGATTGTACTAATTAAGTTTCGTCAGAAAAACGAAAAACTACTCGTTCATTATGAATTCATCTATCAGCGAGGGAAATAAAAACATCCTAAACAAAATAAATTGATTAATGCAAAATTTTTACAGACCACTTGAAAAACTTGTGTTTCTGGCACCCCAATGATTCAATTCTTAAAGATACGAAAAGTCTATTCAGCTAACAATTTTTAATTTATTTAAAGTTAACAAATTCTGATTCTCCTCTCTAATTGCTCGGTATCACAGATCAAAAGCGAATTCAGGTCTCAGGATTAAAGCACTTTCAACCTTCTCTACTACAATTATAAATCTAAATATTAGGGATTACTTTATAAATAATAGTTATCAACCACATTACGTCAGGAATTCCAGAGAAATGAGTCACTGGATCTCTCATGTTACTGGATTTCGTGTATGACCGTCTCCCCGACTAATGTAGTTTCAAATGAACATCTTTGTGCTGATGTTCTGGTTGATACGGTTTATACGTAAACGATGTGCTTTTGTCAATTAGAAACGGAAAAACCGTTCTCTTTGCTGATAATACGAATATTATTTAGAAACTGCTAATGGTGTTACAACACAAACTTACTCGCGTTATTTTTAACTTTTGCTATTTTCCAAAACCCATAAAGTCAGAACGACTGTGAGATCTCGCCCATTCTTTAAAGCTTCATTTATTCTATTCTAGGAAGAACGTTAACAAAAAATTGCAGTCTTTTTTCAAAACAATAATGAACTGCGGTAAGTTAAAGCAATAATTCCACGAAAACTAATGGTTATGTCAAAAACTTATAATTACATTACTTAAAGATCTATATTTTAGAACAGATTTAACTTTACAAAAAATATTATACTTTCAATCATGCATCAATATTGTACTTTTCGAATGATAATTTTTTTGCAATTTTCAAAAATACAGAATTAGCCAGAAAGTGACCAGCACAACATTGTTACCGTACTTTAAAACATACAGGCTGAACATTTAAACAAAAAAATTGGGAGTCGTTTCTGAGGAAATAACTTTTTTAAATTGCTTATTTTTCACTCAAAATTACACGAAAACTACCACAATATGATATATTATTATATGGTGTATTTTCAAACAATTGTACATGACCTCATTTCAAGACGTCTTTGAACAACCGATTTCATTCAGAATTGAATCTATCTTCAATATTGTAGTTGTCTTAGAAAGATGTCAAAAAAATTCTGAACTTTTGCAATGTTATAAAATACAGAAATGTCCACGAAAATTACCCCTACGTCAATTTTTGAAGACCATCATTACTCTATCCAATAACAACATTTAATAACAAAAATGGAGCCATATTTCAGAACATTTTTGCAAATGTGTTTGAGACTTCATGTAAAGTATCTCCCAAAATCAAACTCAATTTTAAATTCGCTGGGCCTCAAGTTCGTTCAGTTCGGGGATCAATTTTGGAGAAAATGGTAGGAACTGTATAGGCATTGACCAAAGACAAACACACGGACGGTGGCGGAAGGACGGAGGCAGACATAAGTTTTGCCTACAAACCATTTTTCGATATCAGAGCATCGACAAAACAGGGATTCTCACTACACGTGTTACAGAAAGTAATTTACTACATATAGCAACAATATTTATCCACTTTCTCGTTACCAGGGCCCGACAATAACAGTTTTTTTCTGTCGAAATATCACCAATTTCCGGTGAAGGAATACAATACTTTCTCTTTTTACGAAGTAAAGTGAAAAGTAAAACGAAATAATTATAGTATAATTTCACATATTTCAAATTTGTTTCATAATAAAAATCATGTAATAATTTTATAAGTTTGTTACATAATACGTCAGTAATATTAGTAAAGGAACGGAAACCTATTTCAACATAGTTTTGCAATTCTATCAAAATGCCCTTCGTATGCGTATTCAAGATGAACAAGATGAACAACATGAAGTTGGCTGATGTAATAAAATTTCTGAGCCTCTTCATTTAGTCAAACTTTAAATGAAATATTCATAAAAATGAAATGAACAATTAGTTAATTAACACGTCTATATTAGCTATTTGATTGTATTTAGTTTGTTTCATTGCCGTTTGGACTGTATAATTCTAAACAGCCTGTAACAAGAATTGTACCTCAGCTTCTGGGTCAATGATCCCAATCTCTACGAGTATAAGGTTTTCGCTCCACTTTTCTGACCATTTGAGAGAACGCTGAGATGGCCCCTTGTTTTGCTTCTGAATATAAATGTAACTGAACTATCTGTGCACATTTTCTAGACTTCAATAGGAAATATTGTTTTTAAAATTATGTACCTCCATGACCTCGCAGCAATAAGTCGATTCTTTCACGAAGAACACGTTGAGGCGTAGTAGCCCGAATCTACAACTCATTTGCCATTGTAGTGCCGTTGCAGTGCATCTGCCATTGCAGTGCCGCGACACGGAAGAGAACATTTTATCAATCCTTCCCAAAAACCCTCATCTGTTTACAGAATTCAACTAGTGTTTGGGTTTGGATCTCAGAATTCAAGAAAACTTGCACAATAACACCTCTTCTTCTCACAGTACGTCACACAGTTTTTAACTGTTCTGACGTTAAATAAATAAAAAAGTTCATTTTGTCAAGAATTCAACATTCTTTCAAATTCAGTTCGTGTTCACGCAGCACATTGGATTATTTTACGAATGCAAGTACTTTCCCGCTAAGATCTGAAGTAATATTATGGAAAAATACATCCTCTAATACAGTCTTTTACATGCAGAAAAAGAGTACGTATTTTAACAACATGTAATCCATATCATCCCTGCAAGCCGTCCTTCATGTAGCTTCGAATACTACCACTCCTGTTCATTTACGAATCAATAGTTTTTGTCATAATTAACTGACTTGAGAGTGGGAACATATTTTCAAGCTATAAAGATATTTATAATTACCACACGCGTCATAGAAATTATATTCATCAGATGTCAGTATCACCAGTTCACTACAAGAAATCCACATTTACGTTTACGTTCAGTATCAAACGCGCATTTCCAAGTTACATGAAACAATTACAATCGTTCCACGAGTGCTAACTAAAATCTTTTTTGGCCATCAAAAAGGAAAATATTTATTTTAACAATGATTCATTCGTTAACTTTTTTCTTCTCTATGTTTCTAAAATATTAAATATGTCTGTAACAAAAACTATACTTCAAATTCTGCTGCCATCTCAATCACGTTTTTCGTCTAATTTCTCCATGGTCCGTAGAGCAAGTATCGAGAGGGCCCGTTGTTTTGCGCCTGGGCGTAAATATAGCGTCACTGCGGGCACGTTTTGTCGAGCTCTTTTTGCTGGTGTAGAGCCGGAAAGACGACCATTT
>BLKR01013199.1:0-12949 GCA_011170035.1 Teleogryllus occipitalis | reverse complement strand
ACTAATAGCAATAAATACTCAAATATGTTTCTTTAGGTATGATACAGTCAGATTGAATTCTGTGGCATCCTAACAATGTCAGTGCAAGACCTTGAAACATGCCTCGGAAGAGACGAAATAAATCCTGATTCTAAATATAAGCATTTTGATATGATCGTAAAAAGTTTATTCGAAAAGAGCGAAATTATTATTTTGCGCACATTATTCATTGTTTTTAGTGCACATGACCTTGATTATGATCGTGGAAAGCAAAATTGTAATTTGCCATATGTAATAAGGCTGCAAGTCGTAGCTAGCCCGTGCCTGAAGGGTCGCGGTTTCGAATCCTACCAGGGGCGTGGATGTTTGTGCGTGTCTGTATGTATATAATTGTCCATTCATTCTTCATCATCATGATCATTTCATAGCTCATTTCCCCATGGCTAACAATCATGGGGTGTAAAAAAGGACTCCCCATAGAAATGCTGATTCTCCCCCAAAATTCACGTGCACGTACCTCGAGGGAAAATATGATTCGGCCTCGGAGGGTACGTTGATCATTCGTTTGGTCCTAAGATAACCGATTCGCCACAAAAAAAGTAAAAAGTGTAATGGGCGCAACGTTCATTTGCCATAATGCAATTTGTTTAATTCGAAACTATAATTACCTTCTTATTTCAATTCGCTTGAAATTTTTTGATTATCGCTTCTATCAATATTACTTCTACCACTCAGAAAACGTATTAATTTTTGACAGGAACGAGCAGAATTTCCTAGCTATGGGAAAAAGAGTTTCGTGGAGATCTTCAGTACAAGAAATTCTTAAACAACATTAAGAATACTCTATAAGGAAAAAAATAATCAGCTACAACCAAAAAGTGTTTTAAATCATTTTGTTTGCTTTAGAGTTAGCTGGCACATAGTATCCATACCACATGAAATTCTCATCGCATGGAAAATGGCTATTTTTTGCGTGACAGGAATGAATGATGGGGAGTTGGGAGAGCTTGGTTCACGGGAGATGTATTGTCTCCATGAGGCTTCGGGAGATACATCAAAATGGCCATGTGTGAGAAGTTGAAAAAGAACATACAGCGGAATGTTGAAATTCAGAACGAAATTTCGAAGTCAATTTTGTCACATAATCAGTAATTTTACTCTATGATAACAATTACCATGCATGAATGTCTCTAATCGTATTTCTTTTGTCAAACGAACGACATTTTGTATGCATGAACGGTTTCATAGAATTATTCTACCTTTGAGAACTAGGCCGAAAGGAAACAATTTCGTAAACTTTCCAACTTGTCACAGTTAATGCATCAATTTATAATCAACAACATCCAGACTGAAACAATTGCCACAAAAATATAGCACTTCAACTCATTTACAATCCCAATTATTATTTTCGTTTCGGATGTAACTTACTTAGCCAGTTACTCGGAGTAACCAGAATAGAGAGAGAAAAGTAAAAAAAATGTGAAAGGAGTTCGACTGAATTATTGAAGTCGGGTTTACAATGTTCTTTCATACCCTCTTCATAAGGGTGAAAACAACTGTTCATTTCACTCGATTCCACAGAACTGCTATTATCCACATTAAATTAGCAGAATGGTGGAAGTACGTGCACAATGAATTACTGGTGTAGAAATCAAATTTCTAAGCATAACTTCCTTCTGTTAATTGGAAATCATCTTTCAGTTTATTATAAAACGAATAGTTAATATTTTATTTCATTTTTCTTGTAATAATGGCAATTGCTTGTTTGCACCAACAAGAGTCAAAACTATCAAACATGAGATATTAAAATAAAAAAGAAGCAAAATAGAATGTCTAATTACAAATTAAAAATAGAAACTTGTCCTACAAATGGAAATAATGTACAACGCTGATTATTGATTTAGAATTGCAATAAAAATTCTCGTCTTTTTGTGTTAGCTTTCAAATTAAGGTAAGTTAGATAGCTAAGAGGAATAATTTCAGCGTTTATTAAATTGTGTGTCTTAGAGACAACATTGTAGCATGAAAAATTACGCTACAAACGGCAGTGAACGTTGACAGACCATATTATTAAAATTATGCTTGTCAAATGAAATAGCGTGAATGCTATTTTTTCCACAAACGTCTAACACTTCAGCAACTTTTGAAAGTATTAATTTACTCCATAAAATCGACAGCCGGGTAAAGTTTGTTGTTTGGCTACGATTGTGAAGTATTGTATTTTTCTAATTGTAGTATTTGAGAGTATATGAGCAGGGACATTGATTCTACATGAATTTACAAAGATTTCACAAGCACCAATATTGATTAAAGATCGATGAAATACTCTTATCTCAATGTTTTTGATTGATTGATTGATTAGTTCGTACTTCCGATCGCGTCACATGAAATGTCATTAGTCCCGTAAGTGTAGTGCATGCTTTGTCACGTTAGATTGCGGTGTTCTTTCCCTGCAAAATGATGTGATTCAGTGACAACCTACATGTTCACGCGAAATTTTTCCTATCCGTTTATTTCCATTCAGTAATCGGGGGGCACCGCCCCAGCCGGGACAGACTCTAATCTCCCGTCTAGTTTCCCGTTATTTGTGGCAGTATTTTGAATGTAAGTGTAAGTGTTTGTATGTAAGAAAGAGGTGAAAAAAGGACAAGGATGAGGAAGGAAATATAGTGCGAAGGTCGTGGCCCGTTTATTAGAGTACTGCTCCGGCATTCGCCAGGTGTTGCTCGGAGAAACCACGAAAAACTACGACCCGGTGCTGCCGGCTACGACATTTCTCCTGCAGACAGGGGTTGAATTCGATCCAAATATCTAGCCTAGTATCGAAAATCCTGCCACTGCGGGAATTCGAACCCTAGAACACAGGCAATGCAGCGACATCAGAACATACCCTGAGCCACTTGAGATGGTATATCAGTATTTAAGTAGGCGACTGTATTATATATTCGAGTGTTAAAGAAATATTTTACACTCGAAGAAATACACGATATTACATACGTCATCCAAAAATGTTCCTGATTCATTTGCTCTAAATTTATTCATAGATTAATTCCAAACAAACATGAAGATTATTCTAATATAAACATTTTGGCGGTGATAGAAGATTAACTTCTGGGTCGAAGGCTGGATGATCATTGTGGCGGCCAACTGCTCTGATCGGCCACTTTTGCAGTTTCTTTCGACTAATACCAAGCTTATACCAGAGGGGGGCCTTGAACTCAGAGGCATCATCGCTGCCGACGCTGCAGCGTCTCTGACCAGAAGAGGTAGGATATCTGTCGAGTCACGCCGGTAGTGGAATTTCGTCACTATACTGTTACGATTCTAGGTGGTGAATTAAAACTCGGGTATATTAAAAAAAACGTTTATTTTGTTTCTTAACACAATCACTGAAAACAATTTATGTATAATACGGCACACTTCTCTTGATTATTTATTTACACTACACTTATCTTGATTATTTATTTACCTACCTTTCTCTTGAGTATTTATTTTCACTGTTCACTGCTCTTGCACTGTCGCACGGTCCTAAGCACTGTTCGATGCACTGGCCACAGTCAACTGCACTGACCACAGTTGGCGACGCTGGCCACGGTTCACGTCACTGAGCACAATCATTGCACTGCTATTCACCGCGATGTACACACTTCACAGCTCAGCTTCCACATCAGTCTTAAGACTGACTCACGGTCGCCGGCCGCCGCGTATTTATATTCGGCGGGCGCCGTCGAGAATTTTCTGAACTTTGCGACTAGCGCCAAGAACACTCTGGGACTAGCTAGTTCGAGGGCCGCCGGCCGATGACGCAATACGCGCATACAGGAAGTTCGTGATGGCCGCCGGCAGATGACGCAATACAATACTTTGCTTTCTTTAACGTGACTCCTCAAGGTCACGAGCGAGGAGAGGGAGACATTGTCATCCAATCGGTAGCTCCAATCCAAAAGTTTAAATTGTAACGAAGCTCCATGTTAAAAGAATCGGTGTATAGCTACATTGCTAGGTCGAATTCAGCCTTTGCTTCAAGGAAAATCCTTTTGGGCGGATGCTTTGATTAGCAGTTTTCCGTGGTTTCCCCGATCAATTCCATGCGAATGCTGGAGCAGTACCCTATCAAAAGGGCCACGAACCGCGCACGATCTCTGCTCCTTCCTTCTCCTATGCTCTAACCTTATTCATACACACGTACACTTAAACCGAATATACCATCCCACCCGTCGGGAGCTTAGAACGTGTCCTAGCTGGGTCGGTGCCCAGTTGGGAGAGATTCCTGGAGGGAGAAAACACCGTTGGCGAGTTGAACATCCAACTCTTCGAAGAAAAGCATTCACTACACCAACGGGACAAATCACCATAGCAGTTGACGTGCCTATAATCATCAATCAATCAAACATGCAGTCCATCCTCCATTGACCAAGAAAATCTCGTTGGAGGTCCGGAGCATAGATGACTTGCTGTCCGATCATCAAACGCTCGTGACGAACTGAAGCAAGAAGATAAAATGTTACTAGTTCTATAAGAGAGTGTTTAGGGACAAGGCGGAATGGGTAACGAGGCATGATGGTAGCATAGCCGAATAGTGAATCGGTGAGTTCTTAAAAGTTGGCGAAGGACGTGTGATATAAAAATATTTTTATTTTAAAATCATTTTATATTAAGAAACATTCCAAATAAACACATAAAATTTGATATTTATCAAGTTAGGAGGTTTACATAAATTTGTAGCAAGGTCTGTTGGTGGCATTCTCTGTGGCCAAAAAGTTAAAAGCGTTGGTATCTGATTATTTGTAGAAATATCGGGAGAAAGTGTTTTTGCCAGTTGACATTCTATAGAAAGCAAAATACGCAAGTTGTGTTCTCTCTTAAGTCTTTAAATACTTATGAAAAATCATATACTGAAAAAAGAGGTATAAAACGATTTTGTGATAGCAATTTAAACGAGCGATCAGTGACAGCGGAAACATCGAGTTGGTACTCACATTTTTATTCAGTTACGGTATCTCAATTTATAGTCTTTTATGATAAAAAATTATTTATCATTGAATCATTTCAAATAACATCGTAGCATCGTGGCAATTATGAATTTTTTAAAAAAAATTTAAAATGTGAACTATAATAATATATTATGTAAATTATGTGCTGAATTATTTGTGAGTGTGAAGTTTTATGGCAAAAATTCAATATTTCAATTATTTGATAGTAATGCTAAAATCTAAACCCCAAAAATCCGTTCTATTTGTACGTTCGAAGCAGTGTTTTATCGTCCGTTTCTGTGTCCGCAAACTTAATTATTTAGTTGATTCATTCCTATGGCTCTAAGTGGGTGTTTATGTACGTGAATAACAATAAACAGTTGACTACTAACAAGAACAGCCAAGTGAAGGTGGTCACTCTTGAAAGTGAGCCAAGCGCGCATGTCACTGCACGAGCGTGCAAATTATCGCAGTGAAACCACGAAATGAATGGCGCCGGACGGTCGTGAATTCAGAATAATCACACGATACGTGAGTTTCTTAGTGTTTATTCTGTATCAGGGACGTTCATCTCCATTCTTTTGACAGAGAAATGCGTCATTTTAACAATTAATGAAAGCAACTTTCATCACGCACATTTTAGAAATCTACAATGTAGAATTTTTGCTCATTTTATTGCTACAAAGTATTCTATTATTACTTTGCGTACTGAGTATTGAGAGGATCAGGGTAATTGCAGTGGGGTTCGAAGAGTTTGATTACGTATCAATGATTTATGTGAAGAGTGAAATTGCCGGCAATTAGCCATAAGACAACTTGGTGAATACAAATCGCATTCGCCCAGGAGTATTTTTCATAGTGAATTTCAAATTATGTTATTACGCATGTGTGGCCGTTGTAAAGGACGCCTATCCAATAAAGCAGTACTAACATACCGATGCCACTAGATTCCATGGAGCAGCAAATGGTCTTCACAGTCCTATACCAATGGAGTCAAAGATTGAATTCCAGAGTATTTTTTCGTGGTGTTTTCTTTGTTTCCCCGTAGTTTTTTGTTTGTAAGATTCGTCCATTCTGACTTTCATAATTAGAATCATTTAAACATCTTAGTGATCGTCTTTCGTTTTTCTTTTTCAGATGTTTAGAAAAATATACAAAACCTTCTCCGTACGTTATAACTTCGTGGAAATTTCGGCGTTTTCTTAGAGCCAGTTCTGCCCATAAATTCGTTGCAATTTTATTTTAGTGTCCGACAATGTGTACAATATGTACAATCGGAACAACATAGTGAATATTAGACCTTAAATGTTTTATTATTCAGTAGCGTTATTTAAAAATCGAATTTTTTAGTAACTCCAAAATTTTACTACCATCAGTATCACGGCTAAGGAATTTCTTCTCCAGACCAGTTGCGACTCGTGCGGGTAAATTCACTCTTCAAATTAACAGACTGAACGTTGTCGCTTCAAATTGAAACAATTTAATTTAATTTTAATTCAATTTTCCATCGACGAGGACGTTCTTTGTGCACGATCTCACACGAAACGGTAGCTCGCTGATAAAGCCAGAGATAGTGACCGCCATTTTGAGATTGCCTGATGCTCCTTCCCCCTCACAGTTATCCCACCCTGTGTAGAAAAAAATTTCAAGACGGGCCTAGCAAAACCAACAACCAAACA
This sequence comes from Teleogryllus occipitalis, assembly GCA_011170035.1. NCBI lineage: Eukaryota > Metazoa > Arthropoda > Insecta > Orthoptera > Gryllidae > Teleogryllus > Teleogryllus occipitalis. Next base: position 6,318 of record BLKR01013199.1, on the reverse strand, counting down.
ACAACTACAATAATAATAATAATAATAACAAAAACGAATACAAAAACATATAGCGTATCTCAACGTGGGCTCTATAAATTACAAAGAAAACATCTTTCAATTTCTTTTTTTATTAATTTTATTTTCATATATAGCGAAGTAAGCGCTTTACAAGATTGTATATGAACTATAACCTAGCGATCTCAGTACTAAGAGTTACAGGAGAGCGAGGACACTCCCACTGGAGACCTCAATAATTAATAGTTTTGTATGCGAGAATGTATGGGAGAATAAATTACAGGAAGAAAAGAAAGTAAAAAATAAGTTTGTGAAATCATGCATTTCTCTTTTTAAATTTATCCTTTGAGCATCTGGATTTGATTCTTCGGTGTTGGTTATATGTTTTTCCTAGGTTGAATATGGAAATTGCAGGGAAAGATGGTAAGGAAAGAAAAAATATTGATTAGTGGCTAATAGAATCTTCAATCGTGTTAAGAACAAACTGCTTTTTTGACATGTATCAAGGCTTTGACGGCAGTGCGAAGCATTTTATTTTGGAATGTTTGGATAGTTGAATTTCTAATGGATAAAATAGTTGAGAAAATGCAGACGTCTCGATTTAATACTGAATGCACCAAACGTTACGATACCTACGGTAGCAACTGATTCTTCCCCATTCATAAAGAAGAGATTCAAGGATTACGGGCAACTACGCGATGTGACAAAATCTAAAAATTGTGCCACAACCCTATCAACCTTTAAGGTGCATCATGCTAAGCTTATTAACCTTTAAGGTGCGTCATACTAAGCCTATCAACCTTTAAGATATGTCATGGTAAGCCTATTAACCTTTAAGGTGCTTCACGCTAAGCCTATCAACCTTTAAGGTGCGTCATGCTAAGCCTATAAACATTTAAGGTGCGTCACATTAAGCCAATCAACGTTTAAGGGGCGTCATGCTAAGAACGGAGCCTGAAGGGCCCATACATGTTCCGGATTTCCATTTGGGAGCGAGCTTCTGTGGATACCACTTTCCTGATTGCACTAACGGTAATAATAATTTAAAGAAATAATATACCGTAATGATAGTTTTAAGATACTTAACATAATGTTAGTACGGTAACAAATGCTGCTGAATGTCACTGAGATAAATAGACTCAGTGTTTCAGAGAAAATTACATAGCATGTATTAAAAAAAAAGATAAATTTTATTTACAAAGAAATATTTCAAAGACACAGCAAGCTTATTTCAAGCTGTTCAGTGTCAGAATTTCGGGAGTTTCGATGTAAATAGGAACATCTCATTTACATGTGCCCTTTTTTATACTCGAGGAAAATATTTTGAGGAAACAATTGCAGTCATTTTAAAATATATTTTGAAAATGTCACAGAACTCAGTGTAACTCACCTTTAAAAATTATATTATCTTAATTATTTCCGTAACGGCACAATTATAACTTCTAAATTAACAAATGTATGCATAACATATACAGTAGACTCCTATTTTAGTGATATCGGATATAGTGAACTTAAGTCAGTTGTCCCGTTTCAGTTACATTGCAAATAAACACACAAAGATTCGGTTATAGTGAATTCTGAACCTCCGCTATAATTAACTTGCTAAATTCAACGTTCTGGATATTATTTCCCTCCTCAAAAAAATGGCCTCAGTGCCACCAAATCCAAGAGTAGGAAAATTGGGGAAAATATTGTCGCTTGAAGGTTATAATCGAAGAAGTTCGATCCACCTGAGGTGGAGCTAACGTACCCAGAATGGGGACCTTACCGATGACATAGTGCTACTCAGTTTCACTGCGGAAACAAAGGCAGTGTTCTGCGTGGGCTACAAATGGCGGCGACGACGCGCGGATGCTTCCTTCAGTTTCAAGCTTGATGTTATTAATGGCGCAACTTTTCTTCAACGATGGCTTGGAGAAATGCCGGTGGAGTGGGGGTATTAGTTGCGTCATCGGCCACTAGATTTTATTAATCTCTGGAATATCAGTCATGACCTTGAAACTTTCTCAATAAATGGAGTTCTAAAAGGAATTTGAGGTATTTCCTGCGATGGATCTGGATCTACTTTGGGCATTTCTTTAGATATTTACAAAAATACGACAAGGGGTTCTCGGTTTGAATAGTAAATATATTTTCTGACGCGACAATGAAGATGTGCTGGGAATGTTGTCATCAGTGCTCGCTGCGAGCTTTGGTCTTCCACTGTTTATTGCTCTAGGGAGGGGGAAGCAAGGTCATCGTTCAAGAAACGTTGCGCGGGTGGTACTTGAGATTCCGTGGGAGCGCGTGGGGTTTATTTATGTATTTATTTATTGACGTCAAAAAACAGTTAAAAACTGCGTATGACGGGCTATGGGAAAAAGTGAATTGTGTGCACATTTTCAAAATTCTGTGATCCCTACACTAAATCATATACTACTTAAGTTTTGAATTTTGAAAGGGAGAAAAAAAAAAAACTCCCATGTAATAAAATCGATTTTCAAGGATAAATAAGCAATAAATTTTGAATTTTTGGGTTCTATGAAGGCAACAGGAAGTGCGCGACCGACACCGCGCCGCACGGGATAGCGATCGGTTTCATTTGGCGGTTGCGCCATGTCGCAATACCCAAAGGATCTCGTATGTTATTAGGCGACAAAAAAAGGCATTCGGAGAATGGGAAGTTATTCCAACAGCGCAAAAGGCATTGAATGGTGTTAAGACTGCATTACGATGCTTAGAGGTAATGCAGAATCAAGTTTGGAGAGAGCACAGACTCTGGAGAATGATCTAGAGAAATTAGTAAAGAAAAATTACAAAGAAAATAATTGAAAATGTTTCATGTTTTAATATAAAATAAAATTGTTCAAATTTTCCGTTCGTGCTGTTAACGTGTTTTGCTGTATTTCTATGTTAATAAAATCAATAATCGTTGGATAATTCTATTTAATTCTGACATCATCGGATATAGTGAACCAAAAATGGTAGTCCAATCAAATAAAATTGTTCAAATTTTCCGTTCATGCTGTTAACGTGTTTTGCTGTATTTCTATGTTAATAAAATCAATAATCGTTGGATAATTCTATTTAATTCTGACATCATCGGATGTAGTGAACCAAAAATGGTAGTCCCCAGACGTTCACTATAACCGGTGTAGACTGTACTTACATCCATGCATATAGACATGCCGATATTCGGGTACAAAATTGCATATATATCCTCGCCATCGTTATCAATCTTGACCATCATTGGACACAGAATTAATAGGTCTTAATTCTGACGTGCAGGCGAAGCTATAGCTCAGAAGAACTATAAACATTGATTTAATGATAAAAATTCGAGATTGAATAGTTGAGATGATTTCATTTCTTTTTTCCATATACCATAGTATAGGGAGTAAAAGTAATAAAAAATTCCTCATTGAAGAATTTTATGAGTAAGGGGAAACATTCTCTGGCATTGTGTGGCACATTTGATTATTTGATTCACAATGACCTATTTCTTTCACACTTTCGGGAACTTATTTTCTCTTCTCAGAAACGTTGATTGTTTTCACACGTGATTCACTGTCATGTGCAATTACAATTAATGAAAATCTCTGGAACCGATTTCAACAAATGTTGGTTCTCTGAAAATCGGCTAAAAAAGAACATCGTTCGTGTACAACAACTTCTGAGATTTTTAACTGCACATTTGTGTGTGACTTTGAGGCTTTGATGTCACTTTCATTCTTGCCCGGAAATAACACTAAAGCCTTTCCTCGGAAGCCTTTAGCTCAGAGACCTAAACACGTGGTGCCTGAGCGTGCAGACAGCGTGAAGTCATAAAGTGATGAGATGTCTTTGAGAGTATAATTTAGTGCTCTCCTGAAAAAGACGTAACGTCAAAAGGATAATTTTTGCTTGGGTTGAATTTGTTGAGACCCTCGCATCACTCGAATTTGTCACTATCACCTCTTCTTTGTAAACGTAAACAGTGGGTCTGTAACTCGAAAATGAGATAATAGTTAATTATGACTTAAATATCGCAAGATATTACGATTCAAAAATCCAATGTTTTAACCACTAGTAAACATTCCAACGACCTGTAATTTCTGTTTGAATGTGAGTATTCGTCTTTTTTTAATTTTATTTCTACCTGTTCAATTTTTACAATATTTCATTGTTTTGAAAGGAAGATATATTACATAGCTTTTTTGGCAAGATGCCACCGATTTACATACTAGGTATGACATTTTTACCTATAGTTGAGTAACTAATAAATATAAAATATATTTTATTTTTATTTATTTTTTTATTTATTTATTTTACGTCAAAAAAACAGTTAAAAACTGCGTATGACGTGCTATCGGGAAAAGTGAATTGTGTGCACGTTTTCAAAATTCTGTGATCCCTACAATAAGTCATATACTACTTAAATTTTGAATTTTGAAAGGGAGAAAAAAAACAAAAAAACTCCCATATATAGATTTTAAATTAAATGATATGTTGGAAAATAAGATATATGTATTTGAAAAGATTTGGAAGATGTGTATGTATGTGTTACTGTTTCAATTTAAGGGGGATGGAAAATATCTTTCCGGAAACGTGATTTAATGCGAGAAGAATTATAATTTAAGCCTAGTTCGTAGTGTTAAGAAGCGGGAGCAGAAGGTAAAGTTTTAAAAAAATTATGGTTTTTTTAATTTCACGGTGAATTTGTTTCTTGGAAATAAACCATTCAGTTTTTAGTAATTTTCGTAAAGTATTCGTCTTGCCATTAGTAACATACTGGTATTGATATTAGATAACAGGAGGCCATGGATTAGTTCGTATTACTTACTTTACGAAACTGATCGTTATTAATATTGTGCAATGTTTATTACATCCCTTGTTTCGTATTTCTTCTTATTAGGATACTGATGTCAGTTTGGACAAAGTGGATAAATTAATTGTTCGTAAACCAGGTATTTTGGATATTTGCATCAAACCTTAACGTCATTGCTATTTCTGCAGGAAATATAAGTCATTACTGACTACTGCTAATTACCATTTGTAAACAAATTCATTACTTAGGTAACTGGTATGACGTCATTACGCTCACTTCTAATGTCGTTCGTTTGGCCAATATTTTCTTATTCGTGCTGAAAAGGTCAACATTATAAAGTAGTTGGAGAATTTAATCATTTATTTATTTCTCTCTCATTGCAAATGCATTTATTTCTGCTTTTCATTTGCAAACGAAAACCTGTGAAAGTATATGTGTGTATACGTGAAATAATTTTAGAGAATACTATTAAAAATATTTGTGGAATATTAAAATAAAAAATTAACGTTAAGTGTACAAATTCATCTTTTATAAAGAATAAATTATTGTCAATATGTTTAATTTTACATTTCGTAAGTAACTATAAATTCCAGGTGAATTGGATTTTGTCAGGGATCTGAAAAAAAAACCGAATTTTGACTGTGTCAGAAAATGGATCTGTCAAACAACAGTTCACGACGAGTTCCCTACCAATTAGAGGAAAACGTCACTTTCTTCGCAATGTGAGATTTCCCATTACATTTTCATTGACAAAAGGTGAATTTCTTTGTGATCCCCTACATGCGCTGTAGGCTGGCAATAGAGTCACGTTAGAGTATAAGTGTCCAACTTACAAGCCCACAAGACTAAAACCTTTAATAAGGTTGAGGACTTATTCCCATTACCCGGGTAATCCTCACATGACTTTGGCGTATTGTTCTCGGCAGTTTGACCGGCTACTCTCAAATGAGTGGTGGAAGGAATTATGCGTGATATCAGGCCACACCATGCCTAACGCAGTGAAACACAATGGGAAGCTTTGAATGTCTGAATTTACTAGAAAAAGTTCCTTAATTCTTAACCTATTTTTACTTTAAGTGGTATTGATCCCGGCAGGGCGCGTGAGCTAGGTTCTCGCCCGGCATGAATGAAAGGGACTTTCACCTTTGACAACCCGCCGCGGGTTACAATAAACAACACCGCAGGCCAGTGGCGGCTGGTACGGCATTCTATTGGTGGTGCCTGTTAGTGATGCGACATCGGTAACAAAATATTCCTTATCAAAACTGTAACATCGATGTTACCTTCGATAATAATAGAGTTTTTTTGGTAAAAGAAATCGGTGAGAAACAATCGATGTTTTTAAACATCGTTGTGATGTTTTAAAACTGGTATATTAATATCTAAAATAAAATTCGTGAGCACAAAATTTATTTTACAGTAACCATTGTTTATTAAGTTAGAATGATAATTAAACTGAAAACAAATTAAAAATAATAAGAACAAATAAAATACTCAGACTGAAGGCCTGAGCGCCCACAGAAATGTCAAGAGGT